>SZWC01000627.1:201389-221547 GCA_023375785.1 Penium margaritaceum | reverse complement strand
ATATGCACACCAAACAACCAAACTAGGCATATGTCACTGATCATGACCAGAGAATTTCAATATGGGTGGTCAACGTTGACCAACCATAACACGAGTCACAAACGGTCAGGAGAGGAAACAATGCTATGGGAATATCGGTTCTCAACTACCAAGTACAATGACCTTCAATCAGTAGTAGCACGGTGTGGCTACCATGCACAATGACCTACCCAAGTAGTCATACATCACTGCTCATGACCAAAGAAGTTTAGTGTGTGTGGTCAACGTTCACAACTCATAATACAAGTAAAAAATGGGCAGAGGGAGAAACAATGGTTTGGGAATACTTGGTATCGACTAGCAAGTACAAAGACCTTCGATAAGTGGTGGCACGGTGTGGCTACCATGCACAATGACCAACCAAAGTAGTCTTGTATCACTGAATATCATAAAAAGAGTTTCACTGTGTGTTGTCAACTTTCATTCTTACGCCTGGTCAATCGGAGTAATGGTTGAGAGGTTATTCAAGCTCAAAGTTGCAAATTTCAAAATTTCATCTGCGTCAAATTTTTATGAATAAACTAAATTTATTATCATTCATAATTTTGAAAACTACCCTCTAATCTTACACCCCCTTATTTTATGCCCTTTACCCATAGGAACCCTTATAATTTCATTTGGACATCATATGAACACCATGCGAGTTGGCTTAGTGCTTATAGAGTTAGATTCTGGAGCGATAGGTCCTAGGTTTGAATCCTTGTACGCGCAATATACAATAGGCTCGGGACTTGGGGGGGGGGGTGGCCGTGTTGTGATATCTCAACTCTACCTTCGAGCCTAAGCCGTGGGGGGGTAGTGGGGTGTCATAATGCGGTCGTAAATCTGTCCTCCAGGCCGTCCATGGAACATCCCTCCAGGGGGGGTGGGAGGGAGTATTCCAGTGAAGGCACCTATGCGTATCAAATCAACAAAAACCGACCTGGTGTCAAAGGGAGAAATCTTTTGCTATTTAATGACTAGCAAGTGCAAATACTTTCAACAAATAGTGGAACGGTGTGGCTACCATGCGCAATGACCAACCAGATTAGGCATGTGCCACTTACCATGACCAAATAATTTTACTATGTGTGGTCAACGTTGACAACCCATAATATGGGTCCCGAATTGTCAGAGGGGGAAACAATGGGTTGAGAATACTAGATACCAACTACCAAGTACAACGACCTTCAGTCAGTAGTAGCACGGTGTGGCTACCATGCACAATGACCGACCAAAGTAGGCATATGTACTGCATTTGACCAAAAGAAATCCGCTGTGTGTGGTCAACGTTTACAACTCATAATACGAGTCACACATGGTCATAGGGGGGAACAATGGTTTGGGAACATCAAGTATCACATAGCAAGCACAAGGGGCTTCAATACGTTGTGGCACGGTGTTGAGACCATGCACAATGACCAACCAAAGTAGGCATATGTCACTGATCATGAGCAAATAATGTCACTAAGTGTGGTAAACTTTGACAACTCATAACACGAGTCACAAATGGTCAGGGTGGAATATAATGGTTTGTGCATACTAGTTATTGACTAGCAAATACAAATACCTTCAATATGTAGTGGCACAATGTGGCTTCAATGCACAGTGACCAACCAAAGTATGCATATGTCACTAACCATGACCAACAAATTTCACTTCATGTGGTCAACGTTGAAAACGCATAACACGAGTCACAAATGGTCAGAGGGGAAAACAATGGATTGGGAACACTAGTTATCAACTAGCAAGTACAAAGACCTTCAATAAGTTGTGGCATGGTATGGCTAGCGTGCACAGTGACCAACCAAAGGATGCATACGTCACTGACTACGACCGAATAAATCCACTATGTGTGGTCAACATTGACAACTCATAACACGAGTCACAAATGGTCAGAGGGAGAGACAATGGTTTCGGAAGCCTATGTATTGGCTAAAAAGGAAAAAGAGCTTCAATACGTAGTGGCACGGCGTGGCTAATATGCAAACCAAACAATCAAACTAGGCATATGTCACTGATCATGACCAAAGAATTTCAATATGGGTGGTCAACGTTGACCAACCATAACACGAGTCACAAACGGTCAGGACAGGAAACAATGCTATGAGAATATCGGTTCTCAACGCCCAAGTACAGCGACCTTCAGTCAGTAGTAGCACGGTGTGGCTACCATGCACAATGAACGACCAAAGCAGGCATATGTACTGCCTTTGACCAAAGAAATCCGCTGGGTGTGGTAAACGTTGGCAACTCATAATACGAGTCAGAACTGATCGGAGGGGGAAAATGGTTTGGAACACCCAGTATGACATAGCAAGCACAAGGGGCTTCAATACGTTGTGGCACGGTGTGGAGACCATGCACGATGACCAACCAAAGTAGGCATATGTCACTGACCATGAGCAAATAATGTGACTAAGTGTCGTAAACTTTGACAACTCACAACACGAGTCACAAATGGTCCGGGTGCAAGGTAATGGTTTGTGAATAATATTTATCTACTAGCAAGTACAAATACCTTCAATATGTAGTGGCACAATGTGGCTTCAAAGCACAGTGACCAACCAAAGTATGCATATGTAACTGACCATGACGAAAGAATGTCACTTCATGTGGTCAACATTGAAAACGCATAACACGAGTCACAAATGGTTAGAGGGGGAAACAATGGGTTGGGAACACTAGTTATCAACTATAAAGTACAAAGACCTTTAACAAGCAATGGCACGGTATGGTTAGCGTGCAAAGTGACCAACCAAAGGATGCATACATCACTGACTACGACCGAATAAGTCCACTATGTGTGGTCAACATTGACAACTCATAACACGAGTCACAAATGGTCAGAGGGAGAGACAATGGTTTGGGAAGCCTATGTATTGACTAGAAAGGACAAAGAACTTCAATACGTAGTGGCACGGTGTGGCTAATATGCACACCAAACAACCAAACTAGGCATATGTCACTGATCATAACCAGATAATTTCAATATGGGTGGTCAATGTTGACCAACCATAACACGAGTCACAAACGGTCAGGACAGGAAACAATGCTATGGGAATATCAGTTCTCAACTACCAAGTATAACGACCTTCAGTCAGTAGTAGCACGGTGTGGCTACCATGCAGAATGACCGACCAAAGTAGACATATGTACTGCCTCTGACCAAAGAAATCCGCTCCGTGTGGTCAACGTTCACAACTCATAATACGGGTCACCAATGGTAAGAGGGGGAAACAATGGTTCAGGAACACCAAGTATCACATAGCAAGCACAAGGGGCTTCAATATGTTTTGGCACGGTGTGGAGACCATGCACGATGACCAACCAAAGTAGGCATATGTCACTGACCATGAGCAAATAATGTCACTAAGTCTGGTAAACTTTGACAACTCATAACACGAGTCACAAATGGTCAGGGTGGAAGATAATGGTTTGTGCATACTAGTTATTGACTAGCAAGTACAAATACCTTCAATATGTAGTGGCACAATGTGGCTTCAATGCACAGTGACCAACCAAAGTATGCATATGTTACTAACCATGACCAACAAATTTCACTTCATGTGGTCAACGTTGAAAACGCATAACACGAGTCACAAATGGTCAGAGGGGAAAACAATGGGTTGGGAATACTAGTTATCAACTAGCAAGTACAAAGACCTTCAATAAGCAGTGGAACGGTATGGCTAGTGTGCACAGTGACCAACCAAAGGGATGCATACGTCACTGACTACGACCGAATAAGGCCACTTTGTGTGGTCAACATTGACAACTCATAACACGAGTCACAAATGGTAAGAGGGAGAGACAATGGTTTAAGAAGCATATGTATTGACTAGAAAGGACAAAGAACTTCAATACGTAGTGGCACGGTGTGGCTAATATGTACACCAAACAACCAAACTAGGCATATGTCACTGATCATGACCACAGAATTTCAATATGGTGGGTCAACGTTGACCAACCATAACACGAGTCACAATTGGTCTGGAGAGGAAACAATGCTATGGGAATATCGGTTATCAATTACCAAGTACAACGACCTTCAGTCAGTAGTAGCACGGTGTGACTACCATGCACAATGACCGACCAAAGTAGGCATATGTACTGCCTTTGACCAAAGAAATCCGCTCTGTGTGGTCAACGTTGACAACTCATAATACGAGTCACAAATGGTCAGAGGGGGAAAAAATGGTTTGGGAACACCAAGTATCACATAGCAAGCACAAGGGGCTTCAATACGTTGTGGCACGGTGTGGAGACCATGCACGATGACGAACCAAAGTAGGCATATGTCACTGACCATGACCAAATAATGTCACAAAGTTTGGTAAACTTTGACAACTCACAACACGAGTCACAAATGGTCCGGGTGGAAGGTAGTGGTTTGTGAATACTAGTTATCTACTAGCAAGTACAAATACCTTCAATATGTAGTGGCACAATGTGGCTTCAAAGCACAGTGACCAACCAAAGTATGCATATGTCACTGACCATGATAAAAGAATTTCACTTCATGTGGTCAACGTTGAAAACGCATAACACGAGGCAAAAATGGTCAGAGGGGAAAACAATGGGTTGGGAACACTAGTTATCAACTAGCAAGTACAAAAACCTTCAACAAGCAGTGGCACGGTATGGCTAGCGTGCACAGTGACCAACCAAAGGATGCATATGTCACTGACTACGACCGAATAATTCCACTATGTATGGTCAACGTTGACAACTCATGACACAAGTCACATATGGTCAGAGGGAGAGACAATGATTTGGGAAGCCTATGTATTGACTAGAAAGGACAAAGAACTTCAATACGCAGTGGCACGGTGTGGCTTATATGCACACCAAACAACCAAACTAGGCATATGTCACTGATCATGACCAGAGAATTTCAATATGGGTGGTCAACGCTGACCAACCATAACACGAGTCAAAAACGGTCAGGACAGGAAACAATGCTATGGGAATATCGGTTCTCAACTACCAAGTACAACGACCTTCAGTCAGTAGAAACACGGTGTGGCTACCATGCACAATGACCTACCCAAGTAGGCATATGTACTGCCTTTGACCAAAGAAATCCGCTCTGTGTGGTCAACATTTACAACTCATAATACGAGTCACCAATGGTCGGAGGGGGAAACAATGGTTTGGGAACACCAAGTATCACATAGCAAGAACAAGGGGCTTCAATACGTTGTGGCACGGTATGGAGACCATGCACCATGACCAACCAAAGTAGGCATATGTCACTGACCATGAGCAAATAATGTCACTAAGTGTGGTAAACTTTGACAACTCATAACACGAGTCAAAAATGGTCAAGGTGGAAGATAATGGTTTGTGCATACTAGTTATTGACTAGAAAGTACAAATACCTTCAATGTGTAGTAGCACAATGTGGCTTCAATGCACAGTGACCAACCAAAGTATGCATATGTCACTAACCATGCCCAACAAAATTCACTTCATGTGGTCAACGTTGAAAACGCATAACACGAGTCACAAATGGTCAGAGGGGAAAACAATGGGTTGGGAACACTAGTTATCAACTAGCAAGTACAAAGACCTTCAATAAGCAGTGGCACGGTATGGCTAGCGTGCACAGTGACCAACCAAAGGGATGCATACGTCACTGACTACGACCGAATAAGTCTACTATGTGTGGTCAACATTGACAACTCATAACACGAGTCACAAATGGTCAGAGGGAGAGACAATGGTTTAAGAAGCATATGTATTGACTAGAAAGGACAAAGAACTTCAATACGTACTGGCACGGTGTGGCTAATATGCACACCAAACAACCAAACTAGGCATATGTCACTGATCATGACCACAGAATTTCAATATGGGTGGTCAATGTTGACCAACCATAACACGAGTCACAAACGGTCAGGAGAGGAAACAATGTTATGGGAATATCGGTTCTCAACTACCAAGTACAACTACCTTCAGTCAGTAGTAGCACGGTGTGACTACCATGCACAATGACCGACCAAAGTAGGCATATGCACTGCCTTTGACCAAAGAAATCCGCTGTGTGTGGTCAACGTTGACAACTCATATTACGATTCACAAATGGTCAGAGGGGGAAAAAATGGTTTGGGAACACCAAGTATCACATAGCAAGCACAAGGGGCTTCAATACGTTGTGGCACGGTGTGGAGACCATGCACGATGACGAACCAAAGTAGGCATGTGTCACTGATCATGACCAAATAATGTCACAAAGTTTGGTAAACTTTGACAACTCACAACACGAGTCACAAATGGTCCGGGTGGAAGGTAGTGGTTTATGAATACTAGTTATCTACTAGAAAGTACAAATACCTTCAATATGTAGTGGCACAATGTGGCTTCAAAGCACAGTGACCAACCAAAGTATGCATATGTCACTGACCATGATAAAAGAATTTCACTTCATGTGGTCAACGTTGAAAACGCATAACACGAGTCACAAATGGTCAGAGGGGAAAACAATGGGTTGGGAACACTAGTTATCATCTAGCAAGTACAAAGAACTTCAACAAGCAGTGGCACGGTATGGATAGTGTGCACAGTGACCAACCAAAGGATGCATACGTCACTGACTACGACCGAATAAGTCTACTATGTGTGGTCAACATTGACAACTCATAACACGAGTCACAAATGGTCAGAGGGAGAGACAATGGTTTGGGAAGCCTATGTATTGACTAGAAAGGACGAATAACTTCAATACGTAGTGGCACGGTGTGGCTAATATGCACACCAAACAACCAAACTAGGCATATTTCACTGATCATGACCAGAGAATTTCAATATGGGTGGTCAACGTTGACCAACCATAACACGAGTCACAAACGGTCAGGACAGGAAAACATGCTATGGGAATATCGGTTCTCAACTACCAAGTACAACGACCTTCAGTCAGTAGTAGCACGGTGTGGCTACCATGCACAATGACCGACCAAAGTAGGCATATGTACTGCCTTTCACCAAAGAAATCCGCTCTGTGTGGTTTACAACTCATAATACGGGTCACCAATGGTTAGAGGGGGAAACAATGGTTTGGGAACACCAAGTATCACATAACAAGCACAAGGGACTTCAATACGTTGTGACACGGTGTGGAGACCATGCACGATGACCAACCAAAGTCGGCATATGTCACTGACCATGACCAAATAATGTCACAAAGTTTGGTAAACTTTGACAACTCACAACACGAGTCACAAATAGTCCGGGTGGAAGGCAGTGGTTTGTGAATACTAGTTATCTACTAGCAAGTACAAATACCTTCAATATGTAGTGGCACAATGTGGCTTCAAAGCACAGTGACCAACCAAAGTATGCATATGTCACTGACCATGATAAAAGAATTTCACTTCATGTGGTCAACGTTGAAAACGCATAACACGAGTCACAAATGGTCAGAGGGGAAAACAATGGGTTGGGAACACTAGTTATCAACTAGCAAGTACAAAGACCTTCAACAAGCTGTGGCACGGTATGGCTAGTGTGCACAGTGACCAACCAAAGGATGCATACGTCACTGACTACGACTGAATAAGTCTACTATGTGTGGTTAACATTGACAACTCATAACACGAGTCACAAATGGTCAGAGGGAGAGACAATGGTTTGGGAAGCCTATGTATTGACTAGAAAGGACAAATAACTTCAATACGTAGTGGCACGGTGATCTAATATGCACACCAAACAACCAAACTAGGCATATTTCACTGATCCTGACCAGAGAATTTCAATATGGGTGGTCAACGTTGACCAACCATAACACGAGTCACAAACGGTCAAGACAGGAAAACATGCTATGGGAATATCGGTTCTCAACTACCAAGTACAACGACCTTCAGTCAGTAGTAGCACGGTGTGGCTACCATGCACAATGACCGACCAAAGTAGGCATATGTACTGCCTTTGACCAAAGAAATCCGCTCTGTGTGGTTTACAACTCATAATACGGGTCACCAATGGCCAGAGGGAAAAAAAAAGGTTTGGGAACACCAAGTATCACATAGCAAGCACAAGGGACTTCAATACGTTGTGACACGGTGTGGAGACCATGCACGATGACCAACCAAAGTAGGCATATGTCACTGACCATGAGCAAATAATGTCACTAAGTGTGGTAAACTTTGACAACTCAAAACACGAGTCACAAATGGTCCGGGTGGAAGGTAATGGTTTGTGAATACTAGTTATCTACTAGCAAGTACAAATACCTTCAATATGTAGTGGCACAATGTGGCTTCAAAGCATAGTGACCAACCAAAGTATGCATATGTCACTGACCATGACGAAAGAATGTCACTTTATGTGGTCAACGTTGAAAATGCATAACACGAGTCACAAATGGTCAGAGGGGAAAACAATGGGTTGGGAACACTAGTTATCAACTAGCAAGTACAAAGACCTTGAACAAGCAGTGGCACGGTATGGCTAGCGTGCACAGTGACCAACCAATGGATGCATACGTCACTGACTACGACCGAATAAGTCCACTATGTGTGGTCAACATTGACAACTCATAACACGAGTCACAAATGGTCAGAGGGAGAGGAAATGGTTTGGGAAGCCTATGTTTTTACTAGAGAGGGCAAAGAACTTCAATACGTAGTGGCACAGTGTGGCTAATATGCACACCAAACAACCAAACTAGGCATATGTCACTGATCATGACCAGAGAATTTCAATATGGGTGGTCAACGTTGACCAACCATAACACGAGTCACAAACGGTCAGGACAGGAAACAATGCTATGGGAATATCGGTTCTCAACTACCAAGTACAACGACTTTCAGTCAGTAGTAGCACGGTGTGGCTACCATGCACAATGACCGACCAAAGTAGGCATATGTACTGCCTTTGACCAAAGAAATCCGCTGTGTGTGGTCAACGTTNGTCCACTATGTGTGGTCAACATTGACAACTCATAACACGAGTCACAAATGGTCAGAGGGAGAGACAATGGTTTGGGAAGCCTATGTATTGACTAGAAAGGACAAAGAACTTCAATACGTAGTGGCACGGTGTGGCTAATATGCACACCAAACAACCAAACTAGGCATATGTCACTGATCATGACCAGAGAATTTCAATATGGGTGGTCAACGTTGACCAACCATAACACGAGTCACAAACGGTCAGGACAGGAAACAATGCTATGGGAATATCGGTTCTCAACTACCAAGTACAACGACTTTCAGTCAGTAGTAGCACGGTGTGGCTACCATGCACAATGACCGACCAAAGTAGGCATATGTACTGCCTTTGACCAAAGAAATCCGCTGTGTGTGGTCAACGTTTAGAACTCATAATACGAGTCACAAATGGTCAGAGGGGGAAACAATGGTTTGGGAACACCATGTATCACATAGCAAGCACAAGGGGCTTCAATACGTTGTGGCACGGTTTGGAGACCATGCACGATGACCAACCAAAGTAGGCATATGTCACTGACCATGACCAAATAATGTCACTAAGTGTGGTAAACGTTGACGACTCACAACACGACTCACAAATGGTCAGGATGGAAGGTAATGGTTTGTGAATACTAGTTATCGACTAGCAAGTACAAATACCTTTAGTATGTAGTGGCACAATGTGGCTGCAATGCACAGTGACCAACCAAAGTATGCATATGTCACTGACCATGACGAACGAATTTCAATTCATGTGGTCAACGTTGAAAACACATAACACAAGTCACAAATGGTCAGAGGGGAAAACAATGGGTTGAGGACATCAGTTATCAACTAGCAAGTACAAAGACCTTCAACAAGCAGTGGCACGGTATGGCTAGCGTGCACAGTGACCAACCAAAGGATGCATATGTTATTGACTATGACCGAATAAGTCCACTATGTGTGGTCAACATTGACAACTCATAACACGAGTCACAAATGGCCAGAGGGAGAGACACTGATTTGGGAAGCCTATGTATTGACTAGAAAGGACAAAGAACTTCAATACGCAGTGGCACGGTGTGGCTTATATGCACACCAAACAACCAAACTAGGCATATGTCACTGATCATGACCAGAGAATTTCAATATGGGTGGTCAACGTTGACCAACCATAACACGAGTCACAAACGGTCAGGAGAGGAAACAATGCTATGGGAATATTGGTTCTCAACTACCAAGTACAACGACCTTCAGTCAGTAACAGCACGGTGTGGCTACCATGCACAATGACCTACCCAAGTAGGCATACATCACTGCTCATGACCAAAGAAGTTTAGTGTGTGTGGTCAACGTTCACAACTCATAATACAAGTAAAAAATGGGCAGAGGGAGAAACAATGGTTTGGGAATACTTGGTATCGACTAGCAAGTACAAAGACCTTCGATAAGTGGTGGCACGGTGTGGCTACCATGCACAATGACCAACCAAAGTATTCTTGTATCACTGAATATCATAAGAAGAGTTTCACTGTGTGTTGTCAACTTTCCTTCTTACGGCTGGTCAATCGGAGCAATGGTTGAGAGGTTATTCAAGCTCGAAGTTGCAAAATTCGAAATTTTGTCTGCGTCAAATTTTTATGAATAAACTAAATATTTTATCATTCATAATTTTGAAAACAACCCTCTAATCTTACACCACCTTATTTTATGCCCTTTACCCATAGGAACCCTTATAATTTCATTTGGACATCATATGAACACCATGCGAGTTGGCTTAGTACTTATAGATTATGGAGTGATAGGTCCTAGGTTTGAATCCTCGTACGCGCAATATACAATAGGCTCGTGACCTGGGGGTGGGGGGGGGGCCTTGTTGTGATACCTCAACTCTACCTTCGAGCCTAAGCCGTGGGGGGGTAGGGGGGTTGTCATAATGCGGTCGCAAATCTGTCCTCCAGGTCGTCCACGGAACATCCCTCCAGGGGGGGTGGGAGGGAGTATTCCAGTGAAGGCACCTACGCGTAACAAATCAACAAAAACCAACCTGGTGTCAAAGGGAGAAACCTTTTGCTATTTATTGACTAGCAAGTGCAAATACTTTCAAAAAGTAGTGGAACGGTGTGGCTACCATGCACAATGACCAACCAGATTAGGCATGTGCCACATACCATGACAAAATAATTTTAGTATGTGTGGTCAACGTTGACAATCCATAATATGGGTCCCGAATTGTCAGAGGGGGAAACAATGGGTTGGGGAATACTAGATACCAACTACCAAGTACAACGACCTTCAGTCAGTAGTAGCACGGTGTGGCGACCATGCACAATGACCGACCAAAGTAGGCATATGTACTGCCTTTGACCAAAGAAATCCGCTGTGTGTGGTCAACGTTTATAACTCATAATACGAGTCACAAATGGTCATAGGGGGAAACAATGGTTTGGGAACACCAAGTATCACATAGCAAGCACAAGGGGCTTCAATACGTTGCGGCACGGTGTGGACACCATGCACGATGACCAACCAAAGTATGCATATGTCACTGACCATGAGAAAATAATGTCACTAAGTGTGGTAAACTTTGACAACTCATAACACGAGTCACAAATGGTCAGGGTGGAAGATAATGGTTTGTGCATACTAGTTATTGACTAGCAAGTACAAATACCTTCAATATGTAGTGGCACAAAGTGGCTTCAATGCACAGTGACCAACCAAAGTATGCATATGTCACTAACCATGACCAACAAATTTCACTTCATGTGGTCAACGTTGAAAACGCATAACACGAGTCACAAATGGTCAGAGGGGAAAACAATGGGTTGGGAACACTAGTTATCAACTAGCAAGTACAAGGACCTTCAATAAGCAGTGGCACGGTATTGCTAGCGTGCACAGTGACCAACCAAAGGGATGCATACGTCACTGACTACGACCGAATAAGTCCACTACGTGTGGTCAACATTGAGAACTCATAACACGAGTCACAAATGGTCAGAGGGAGAGACAATGGTTTAAGAAGCATATGTATTGACTAGAAAGGACAAAGAACTTCAATACGCAGTGGCACGGTGTGGCTTATACGCACACAAAACAACCAAACTAGGCATATGTCACTGATCATGACCACATAATTTCAATATGGATGGTCAATGTTGACCAACGATAACACGAGTCACAAACGGTCAGGAGAGGAAACAATGCTATGGGAATATCGGTTCTTGACAACCAAGTACAACGACCTTCAGTCAGTAGTAGCACGGTGTGGCTACCATGCACAATGACCGACCAAAGTAGGCATATGTACTGCCTTTGACCAAAGAAATCCGCTGTGTGTGGTCAATGTTGACACCTCATAATACGTGTCACAAATGGTCAGAGGGGGAAACAATGGTTTGGGAACACCAAGTATCAAATAGCAAACACAAGGGGCTTCAATACGTTGTGGCACGGTGTAGAGACCATGCACGATGACCAACCAAAGTAGGCATATGTCACTGACCATGACCAAATAATGTCACTAAGTGTGGTAAACTTTGACAACTCACAACACGAGTCACAAATGGTCAGGGTGGAAGGTAATGGTTTGTGAATACTAGTTTTCTACTAGAAAGTACAAATACCTTCAATATGTAGTAGCATAATGTGGCTTCAATGCACAGTGACCAACCAATGTATGCATATTTCACTGACCATGAGGAAAGAATTTCACTTCATGTGGTCAACGTTGAAAACGCATAACACGCGTCACAAATGCTTAGAGGGGAAAACAATGGGTTGGGAACACTAGTTATTAACTAGCAAGTACAAAGACCTTCAACAAGCAGTGGCACGGGATGGATAGCGTGCACAGTGACCAACCAAAGGATGCATACGTCACTCACTACGACCGAATAAGTCCACTATGTGTGGTCAACATTGACAACTCATAACACGAGTCACAAATGGTCACAGGGAGAGACAATGGTTTGGGAAGCCTATGTATTGACTAGAAAGGACAGAGAACTTCAATACGTTGTGGCACGGTGTGGCTAATATGCACACCAAACAACCAAACTAGGCATATGTCACTGATCATGACCAGAGAATTTCAATATGGGTGGTCAACGTTGACCAACCATAACACGAGTCACAAACGGTCAGGACAGGAAACAATGCTATGGGAATATCTGTTCTCAACTACCAAGTATAACGACCTTCAGTCAGTAGTAGCACGGTGTGGCTACCATGTACAATGACCGACCAAAGTAGGTATATGTACTGCCTTTGACCAAAGAAATCCGCTGTGTGTGGTCAACGTTTACAACTCATAATACGAGTCACAAATGGTCAGAGGGGGAAACAATGGTTTGGGAACACCATGTATCACATAGCAAGCACAAGGGGCTCCAATACGTTGTGGCACGGTGTGGAGACCATGCACGAAGACCAACCAAAGTAGGCATATGTCACTGACCATGAGCAAATAATGTCACTAAGTGTGGTAAACTTTGACAACTCACAACACGAGTCACAAATGGTCAGGGTGGAAGGTAATGGTTTGTGAATACTAGTTATCTAAAAGCAAGTACAAATACCGTCAATATGTAGTGGCACAATGTGGCTTCAAAGCACAGTGACCAACCAATGTATGCATATGTCACTGACCATGACGAAAGAATTTCACTTCATGTGGTCAACGTTGAAAACGCATAACACAAGTCACAAATGGTCAGAGGGGAAAACAATGGGTTGGGAACACTAGTTATCAACTAGGAAGTACAAAGACCTTCAACAAGCAGTGGATCGGTATGGCTAGCATGTATAGTGACCAACCAAAGGATGCATACGTCACTGACTACGACCGAATACGTCCACTATGTGTGGTCAACATTGACAACTCTACCACGAGTCACAAATGGTCAGACGGAGAGACAATGGTTTGGGAAGCCTATGTATTGACTAGAAAGGACAAAGAACTTCAATACGTAGTGGCACGGTGTGGCTAATATGCACACCAAACAACCAAACTAGGCATATGTCACTTATCATGACCAGAGAATTTGAATATGGGTGGTCAACGTTGACCAACCATAACACGAGTCACAAACGGTCAGGACAGGAAACAATGCTATGGGAATATCTGTTCTCAACTACCAAGTATAACGACCTTCAGTCAGTAGTAGCACGGTGTGGCTACCATGTACAATGACCGACCAAAGTAGGTATATGTACTGCCTTTGACCAAAGAAATCCGCTGTGTGTGGTCAACGTTTACAACTCATAATACGAGTCACAAATGGTCAGAGGGGGAAACAATGGTTTGGGAACACCATGTATCACATAGCAAGCACAAGGGGCTCCAATACGTTGTGGCACGGTGTGGAGACCATGCACGAAGACCAACCAAAGTAGGCATATGTCACTGACCATGAGCAAATAATGTCACTAAGTGTGGTAAACTTTGACAACTCACAACACGAGTCACAAATGGTCAGGGTGGAAGGTAATGGTTTGTGAATACTAGTTATCTAAAAGCAAGTACAAATACCGTCAATATGTAGTGGCACAATGTGGCTTCAAAGCACAGTGACCAACCAATGTATGCATATGTCACTGACCATGACGAAAGAATTTCACTTCATGTGGTCAACGTTGAAAACGCATAACACAAGTCACAAATGGTCAGAGGGGAAAACAATGGGTTGGGAACACTAGTTATCAACTAGGAAGTACAAAGACCTTCAACAAGCAGTGGATCGGTATGGCTAGCATGTATAGTGACCAACCAAAGGATGCATACGTCACTGACTACGACCGAATACGTCCACTATGTGTGGTCAACATTGACAACTCTACCACGAGTCACAAATGGTCAGACGGAGAGACAATGGTTTGGGAAGCCTATGTATTGACTAGAAAGGACAAAGAACTTCAATACGTAGTGGCACGGTGTGGCTAATATGCACACCAAACAACCAAACTAGGCATATGTCACTTATCATGACCAGAGAATTTGAATATGGGTGGTCAACGTTGACCAACCATAACACGAGTCACAAACGGTCAGGACAGGAAACAATGCTATGGGAATATCTGTTCTCAACTACCAAGTATAACGACCTTCAGTCAGTAGTAGCACGGTGTGGCTACCATGTACAATGACCGACCAAAGTAGGTATATGTACTGCCTTTGACCAAAGAAATCCGCTGTGTGTGGTCAACGTTTACAACTCATAATACGAGTCACAAATGGTCAGAGGGGGAAACAATGGTTTGGGAACACCATGTATCACATAGCAAGCACAAGGGGCTCCAATACGTTGTGGCACGGTGTGGAGACCATGCACGAAGACCAACCAAAGTAGGCATATGTCACTGACCATGAGCAAATAATGTCACTAAGTGTGGTAAACTTTGACAACTCACAACACGAGTCACAAATGGTCAGGGTGGAAGGTAATGGTTTGTGAATACTAGTTATCTAAAAGCAAGTACAAATACCGTCAATATGTAGTGGCACAATGTGGCTTCAAAGCACAGTGACCAACCAATGTATGCATATGTCACTGACCATGACGAAAGAATTTCACTTCATGTGGTCAACGTTGAAAACGCATAACACAAGTCACAAATGGTCAGAGGGGAAAACAATGGGTTGGGAACACTAGTTATCAACTAGGAAGTACAAAGACCTTCAACAAGCAGTGGATCGGTATGGCTAGCATGTATAGTGACCAACCAAAGGATGCATACGTCACTGACTACGACCGAATACGTCCACTATGTGTGGTCAACATTGACAACTCTACCACGAGTCACAAATGGTCAGACGGAGAGACAATGGTTTGGGAAGCCTATGTATTGACTAGAAAGGACAAAGAACTTCAATACGTAGTGGCACGGTGTGGCTAATATGCACACCAAACAACCAAACTAGGCATATGTCACTTATCATGACCAGAGAATTTGAATATGGGTGGTCAACGTTGACCAACCATAACACGAGTCACAAACGGTCAGGACAGGAAACAATGCTATGGGAATATCTGTTCTCAACTACCAAGTATAACGACCTTCAGTCAGTAGTAGCACGGTGTGGCTACCATGTACAATGACCGACCAAAGTAGGTATATGTACTGCCTTTGACCAAAGAAATCCGCTGTGTGTGGTCAACGTTTACAACTCATAATACGAGTCACAAATGGTCAGAGGGGGAAACAATGGTTTGGGAACACCATGTATCACATAGCAAGCACAAGGGGCTCCAATACGTTGTGGCACGGTGTGGAGACCATGCACGAAGACCAACCAAAGTAGGCATATGTCACTGACCATGAGCAAATAATGTCACTAAGTGTGGTAAACTTTGACAACTCACAACACGAGTCACAAATGGTCAGGGTGGAAGGTAATGGTTTGTGAATACTAGTTATCTAAAAGCAAGTACAAATACCTTCAATATGTAGTGGCACAATGTGGCTTCAAAGCACAGTGACCAACCAATGTATGCATATGTCACTGACCATGACGAAAGAATTTCACTTCATGTGGTCAACGTTGAAAACGCATAACACGAGTCACAAATGGTCAGAGGGGAAAACAATGGGTTGGGAACACTAGTTATCAACTAGCAAGTACAAAACCTTCAACAAGCAGTGGCACCGTATGGCTAGCGTGCACAGTGACCAACAAAAGGATGCATACGTCTCTGACTACGGCCGAATAAGTCCACTATGTGTGGTCAACATTGAGAACTCATAACACGAGTCACAAATGGTCAGAGGAAGAGACAATGGTTTGGGAAGCCTATGCATTGACTAGAAAGGACAAAGAATTTCAATACGTAGTGGCACGGTGTGGCTAATATGCACACCAAACAACCAAACTAGGCATATGTCACTGATCATGACCAGAGAATTTCAATATGGGTGGTCAACGTTGACCAACCATANACGAGTCACAAACGGTCAGGACAGGAAACAATGCTATGGGAATATCGTTTCTCAACTACCAAGTACAACGACTTTCAGTCAGTAGTAGCACGGTGTGGCTACCATGCACAATGACCGACCAAAGTAGGCATATGTACTGCCTTTGACCAAAGAAATCCGTTGTGTGTGGTCAACGTTTACAACTCATAGTAAAAGTCACAAATGGTCAGAGGGGGAAACAATGGTTTGGGAACACCATGTATCACATAGCAAGCACAAGGGGCTTCAATACGTTGTGGCGCGGTGTGGAGACCATGCACGATGACCAACCAAAGTAGGCATATGTCACTGACCATGACCAAATAATGTCACTAAGTGTGGTAGACTTTGACAACTCACAACACGACTCACAAATGGTCAGGGTGGAAGGTAATGATTTGTGAGTACTAGTTATCGACTAGCAAGTACAAATGCCTTTAATATGTAGTGGCACAATGTGGCTTCAATGCACAGTGACCAACCAAAGTATGGATATTTCACTGACCATGACGAAGGAATTTCAGTTCATGTGGTCAACGTTGAAAACGCATAACACGAGTCACAAATGGTCAGAGGGGAAAACAATGGGTTGGGAACATAAGTTAACAACTAGCAAGTACAAAGACCTTCAACAAGCAGTGGCACAGTATGGCTAGCGTGCACAGTGACCAACCAAAGGATGCATACGTCACTGACTACGACCGAATATGTCCACTATGTGTGGTCAACATTGAAAATTCAAAACACAAGTCACAAATGGTCGGAGGGAGAGACAATGATTTGGGAAGCCTATGTATTGACTAGAAAGGACAAAGAACTTCAATACGCAGTGGCACGGTGTAGCTCATATGCACACCAAACAACCAAACTAGGCATATGTCTTTGATCATGACCAGAGAGTTTCAATATGGGTGGTCAACCTTGACCAACCATAACACGAGTCACAAACGGTCAGGACAGGAAACAATGCTATGGGAATATCGGTTCTCAACTACCAAGTATAACGACCTTCAGTCAGTAGTAGCACGGTGTGGCTACCATGCACAATGACCGACCAAAGTAGGCATATGTACTGCCTTTGACCAGAGAAATCCGCAGTGTGTGGTCAACGTTGACAACTCATAATACGAGTCACAAATGGTCAGAGGGGGAAACAATGGTTTGGGAACACCATGTATCACATAGCAAGCACAAGGGGCTCCAATACGTTGTGGCACGGTGTGGAGACCATGCACGAAGACCAACCAAAGTAGGCATATGTCACTGACCATGACCAAATAATGTCACTAAGTGTGGTAAACTTTGACAACTCATAACACGAGTCACAAATGGTCAGGGTGGAAGGTAATGGTTTGTGAATACTAGTTATCTAAAAGCAAGTACAAATACCTTCAATATGTAGTGGCACAATGTGGCTTCAATGCACAGTGACCAACCAAAGTATGCATATGTCACTAACCATGACCAACAAATTTCACTTCATGTGGTCAACGTTGAAAACGCATAACACGAGTCACAAATGGTCAGAGGGAGAGACAATGGTTTGGGAAGCCTATGTATTGGCTAGAAAGGAAAAAGAGCTTCAATACGTAGTGGCACGGTGTGGCTAATATGCACACCAAACAATCAAACTAGGCATATGTCACTGATCATGACCAGAGAGTTTCAATATGGGTGGTCAACGTTGACCAACCATAACACGAGTCACAAACAGTCAGGACAGGAAACAATGCTATGGGAATCTCGGTTCTCAACTACCAAGTATAACGACCTTCAGTCAGTAGTAGCACGGTGTGGCTACCATGCACAATGACCGACCAAAGTAGGCATATGTACTGCCTTTGACCAGAGAAATCCGCAGTGTGTGGTCAACGTTGACAACTCATAATACGAGTCACAAATGGTCAGAGGGGGAAACAATGGTTTGGGAACACCATGTATCACATAGCAAGCACAAGGGGCTCCAATACGTTGTGGCACGGTGTGGAGACCATGCACGAAGACCAACCAAAGTAGGCATATGTCACTGACCATGACCAAATAATGTCACTAAGTGTGGTAAACTTTGACAACTCATAACACGAGTCACAAATGGTCAGGGTGGAAGGTAATGGTTTGTGAATACTAGTTATCTAAAAGCAAGTACAAATACCTTCAATATGTAGTGGCACAATGTGGCTTCAATGCACAGTGACCAACCAAAGTATGCATATGTCACTAACCATGACCAACAAATTTCACTTCATGTGGTCAACGTTGAAAACGCATAACACGAGTCACAAATGGTCAGAGGGAGAGACAATGGTTTGGGAAGCCTATGTATTGGCTAGAAAGGAAAAAGAGCTTCAATACGTAGTGGCACGGTGTGGCTAATATGCACACCAAACAATCAAACTAGGCATATGTCACTGATCATGACCAGAGAGTTTCAATATGGGTGGTCAACGTTGACCAACCATAACACGAGTCACAAACAGTCAGGACAGGAAACAATGCTATGGGAATCTCGGTTCTCAACTACCAAGTATAACGACCTTCAGTCAGTAGTAGCACGGTGTGGCTACCATGCACAATGACCGACCAAAGTAGGCATATGTACTGCCTTTGACCAGAGAAATCCGCAGTGTGTGGTCAACGTTGACAACTCATAATACGAGTCACAAATGGTCAGAGGGGGAAACAATGGTTTGGGAACACCATGTATCACATAGCAAGCACAAGGGGCTCCAATACGTTGTGGCACGGTGTGGAGACCATGCACGAAGACCAACCAAAGTAGGCATATGTCACTGACCATGACCAAATAATGTCACTAAGTGTGGTAAACTTTGACAACTCACAACACGAGTCACAAATGGTCAGGGTGGAAGGTAATGGTTTGTGAATACTAGTTATCTACTAGCAAGTACAAAGACCTTCAATATGTAGAGGCACAATGTGGCTTCAAAGCATAGTGACCAACCAATGTATGCATATGTCACTAACCATGACGAAAGAATTTCACTTCATGTGGTCAACGTTGAAAACGCATAACACGAGTCACAAATGGTCAGAGGGGAAAACAATGGGTTGGGAACACTAGTTATCAACTAGCAAGTACAAAGACCTTCAACAAGCAGTGGCACGGTATGGCTAGCGTGCACAGTGACCAACCAAAGGATGCATACGTCACTGACTACGACCGAATAAGTCCACTATGTGTGGTCAACATTGACAACTCATAACACGAGTCACAAATGGTCAGAGGGAGAGACAATGGTTTGGGA
>SZWC01000627.1:179160-190049 GCA_023375785.1 Penium margaritaceum | reverse complement strand
TAATGGTTTGTGAATACTAGTTATCGACTAGAAAGTACAAATACCTTCAATATGTAGTGGCACAATGTGGCTTCAATGCACAGTGACCAACCAAAGTATGCATATGTCACTAGCCATGACCAACAAATTTCACTTCATGTGGTCAACGTTGAAAACGCATAACACGAGTCACAAATGGTCAGAGGGGAAAACAATGGGTTGGGAACACTAGTTATCAACTAGCAAGTACAAAGACCTTTAACAAGCAGTGGCATCGTATGCCTAGCGTGCACAGTGACCATCCAAAGGGATGCATACGTCACTGACTACGACCGAATAAGACTACTATGTGTGGTCAACATTCACAACTCATAACACGAGTCACAAATGGTCGGAGGGAAAGAAAATGGTTTAAGAAGCATATGTATTGACTAGAAAGGACAAATAACTTCAATACGTAGTGGCACGGTGTGGCTAATATGCATACCAAACAACCAAACTAGGCATATGTCACTGATCATGACCACAGAATTTCAATATGGGTGGTCAATGTTGACCAACCATAACACGAGTCACAAACGGTCAGGAGAGGAAACAATGCTTTGGGAATATCGGTTCTCAAGTACCAAGTACAACAACTTTCAGTCAGTAGTAGCATGGTGTGGCTACCATGCTCAATGTCCGACCAAAGTAGGCATATGTACTACCTTTGACCAAAGAAATCCGCTGTGTGTGGTCAACGTTTACAACTCATAATACGAGTCACAAATGGTCAGAGGGGGAAACAATGGTTTGGGAACACCATGTATCACATAGCAAGCACAAGGGGCTTCAATACGTTGTGGCACGGTGTGGAGACCATGCACGATGACCAACCAAAGTATGCATATGTCACTGACCATGACGAAAGAATTTCACTTCATGTGGTCAACATTGAAAACGCATAACACGAGTCACAAATGGTCAGAGGGGAAAACAATGGGTTGGGAACATCACTTATCAACTAGCAAGTACAAAGACCTTCAACAAGCAGTGGCACGGTATGGCTAGCGTGCACAGTGACCAACCAAAGGATGCATACGTCACTGACTTCGACCGAATAAGTACACTATGTGTGGTCAACATTGACAACTCATAACACAAGTCACAAATGGTCAGAGGGAGAGACAATGATTTGGAAAGCCTATGTATTGACTAGAAAGGACAAAGAACTTCAATACGCAGTGGTACGGTGTGGCTAATATGCACACCAAACAACCAAACTAGGCATATGTCACTGATCATGACCAGAGAATTTCAATATGGGTGGTCAACGTTGACAAACCATAACACGAGTCACAAACGGTCAGGACAGGAAACAATGCTATGGGAATATCGGTTCTCAACTATCAAGTATAACGACCTTCAATCAGTAGTAGCACGGTATGGCTACCATGCACAATGACCGACCAAAGTAGGCATATGTACTGCCTTTGACCAAAGAAATCCGCTGTGTTTGGTCAATGTTGACAACTCATAATACGAGTCACAAATGGTCAGAGGTGGAAACAATGGTTTGGGAACACCAAATATCAACTAGCAAGCACAAAGGGCTTCAATACGTTGTGGTACGGTGTGGAGACCATGCACGATGACCAATCAAAGTAGGCATATGTCACTGACCATGACCAAATTATGTCACTAAGTGTGGTAAGCTTTGACAACTCACAACACGAGTCACAATTGGTCAGGGTGGAAGGTAATGGTTTGTGAATACTAGTTTTCTACAAGCAAGTACAAATACCTTCAATATGTAGTGGCACAATGTGGCTTCAAAGCACAGTGACCAACCAATGTATGCATATGTCACTGACCATGACGAAAGAATTTCACTTCATGTGGTCAACGTTGAAAACGCATAACACGAGTTACAAATGGTCAGAGGGGAAAACAATGGGTTGGGAACACTAGTTATCAACTAGCAAGTACAAAGACCTTCGACAAGCAGTGGCACGGTATGGATAGCGTGCACAGTGACCAACCAAAGGATGCATACGACCGATGAGTCCACTATGTGTGGTCAACATTGACAACTCATAACACGAGTCACAAATGGTCAGATGGAGAGACAATGGTTTGAGAAACCTATGTATTCACTAGAAAGGACATAGAACTTCAATACGTAGTGGCACGGTGTGGCTAATATGCACACCAAAGAACCAAACTAGGCATATGTCACTGATCATGACCAGAGAATTTCAATATGGGTGGACAACGTTGACCAACCATATCACGAGTCACAAACGATCAGGACAGGAAAGAATGCTATGGGAATATCGGTTCTCAAGTACCAAGTATAACAACGTTCAGTCAGTACTAGCACGGTGTGGCTACCATGCACAATGTCTGACCAAAGTAGGCATATGTACTGCCTTTGACCAAAGAAATCCGTTGTGTCTGGTCAACGTTTACAACTCATAATACGAGTCACAAATGGTCAGAGGGGGAAACAATGGTTTGGGAACACCATGTATCACATAGCAAGCACAAGGGGCTTCAATACGTTGTGGCACGGTGTGGAGACCATGCACGATGACCAACCAAAGTAGGCATATGTCACTGACGATGACCAAATAATGTCACTTAGTGTGGTAAGCTTTGACAACTCACAACACGACTCACAAATGGTCAGGGTGGAAGGTAATGGTTTGTGAATACTAGTTATCGACTAGCAAGTACAAATACCTTCAATATGTAGTGGCACAATGTGGCTTCAATGCACAGTGACCAACCAAAGTATGCATATGTCACTAACCATGACCAACAAATTCCACTTCATGTGGTCAACGTTGAAAACGCATAACACGAGTCACAAATGGTCAGAGGGGAAAACAATGGGTTGGGAACACTAATTATCAACTAGCAAGTACAAAGACATTCAACAAGCAGTGGCACGGTATGGCTAGCGTGCACAGTGACCAACCAAAGGATGCATACGTCACTGAATACGATCGAATAAGTCCACTATGTGTGGTCAACATTGACAACTCATAACACGAGTCACAAATGGTCAGAGGGAGAGACAATGGTTTGGGAAGCCTATGTATTGACTAGAAAGGACAAAGAACTTCAACACGTAGTGGCACGGTGTGGCTAATATGCACACCAAACAACCAAACTAGGCATATGTCACTGATCATGACCAGAGAATTTCAATATGGGCGGTCAACGTTGACCAACCGTAACACGAGTCACAAACGGTCAGGACAGGAAACAATGCTATGGGAATATGGGTTCTCAACTACCAAGTACAACGACCTTCAGTCAGTAGTAGCACGGTGTGGCTACCATGCACAATGACCGACCAAAGTAGGCATATGTACTGCCTTTGACCAAAGAAATCCGCTGTGTGTGGTCAACGTTGACAACTCATAATACGAGTCACAAATGGTCAGAGGGGGAAACAATGGTTTGGGAACACCAAGTATCACATAGCAAGCACAAGGGGCTTTAATACGTTGTGGCACGGTGTGGAGACCATGCACGATGACCAACCAAAGTAGGCATATGTCACTGATCATGCCCAAATAATGTCACTAAGTGTGGTAAACTTTGACAACTCATAACACGAGTCACAAATGGTCAGGGTGATAGATAATGGTTTGTGAATAGTAGGTATCGACTAGCAAGTACAAATGCCTTCAATATGTAGTGGCACAATGTCGCTTCAATGCACAGTAACCAACCAAAGTATGCATATGTCAGTAACCATGACCAACAAATTTCACTTCATGTGGTCAACGTTGAAAACGCATAACACGAGTCACAAATGGTCAGAGGGGAAAACAATGGGTTGGGAACACGAGTTATCAACTAGCAAGTACAAGGACCTTCAACAAGCAGTGGCACCGTATGGCTAGCGTGCAAAGTGACCAACCAAAGGATGCATACGTCACTGACTACGGCCGAATACGTCCACTTTGTGTGGTCAATATTGACAACTCATAACACGAGTCACAAATGGTCAGAGGGAGAGACAATGGTTGATAAAGCCTATGTATTGACTAGAAAGGACAAAGAACTTCAATTCGTAGTGGCACGGTGTGGCTAACATGCACACCAAACAACCAAACTAGGCATATGTCACTGATCATGACCAGAGAATTTCAGTGTGGGTGGTCAACGTTGACCAACCATAACACGAGTCACAAACGGTCAGGACAGGAAACAATGCTATGGGAATATCGGTTCTCAACTACCAAGAACAACGAATTTCAGTCAGTAGTAGCACGGTGTGGCTACCATGCACAATGACCGACCAAAGTAGGCATATGTACTGCCTTTGACCAAAGAAATCCGCTGTGTGTGGTCAACGTTTACAACTCATAATACGAGTCACAAATGGTCAGAGGGGGAAACAATGGTTTGGGAACACCATGTATCACATAGCAAGCACAAGGGGCTTCAATACGTTGTGGCACGGTGTGGAGACCATGCACGATGACCAACCAAAGTAGGCATATGTCACTGACCATGAGCAAATAATGTCACAAAGTGTGGTAAACATTGACAACTCATAACACGAGTCACAAATGGTCAGAGGGAGAGAAAATGATTTGAGAAGCCTATGTATTGACTAGAAAGGACAAAGAACTTCAATACGCAGTGGCATGGTGTGGTTTATATGCACACCAAACAACCAAACTAGGCATATGTCACTGATCATGACCAGAGAATTTCAGTGTGGGTGGTCAACGTTGAGCAACCATAACACGAGTCACAAACGGTCAGGACAGGAAACAATGCTATGGGAATATCGGTTCTCAACTACCAAGTACAACGACCTTCAGTCAGTAGTAGCACAGTGTGACTACCATGCACAATGACCGACCAAAGTAGGCATATGTACTGCCTTTGACCAAAGAAATCCGCTGTGTGTGGTCAACGTTTACAACTCATAATACGAGTCACAAATGGTCAGAGGGGGAAACAATGGTTTGGGAACACCATGTATCACATAGCAAGCACAAGGGGCTTCAATACGTTGTGGCACGGTGTGGAGACCATGCACGATGACCAACCAAAGTAGGCATATGTCACTGACCATGACCAAATAATGTCACTAAGTGTGGTAAACTTTGACAACTCACAACACGACTCACAAATCGTCAGGGTGGAAGGTAATGGTTTGTGAATACTAGTTATCGACTAGCAAGTATAAATACCTTCAATATGTAGTGGCACAATGTGGCTTCAATGCACAGTGACCAACCAAAGTATGCATATGTCACTGACCATGACGAACGAATTTCACTTCATGTGGTCAACGTTGAAAACGCATAACACGAGTCACAAATGGTCAGAGGGGAAATCAATGGGTTGGGAACACTAGTTATCAACTAGCAAGTACAAATACCTTCAGCAAGAAATGGCACCGTATGGCTAGCGTGCACAGTGACCAACCAAAGGATGCATACGTCACTGACTACGACCGAATAAGTCCACTATGTGTGGTCAACATTGACAACTCATAACACGAGTCACAAATGGTCAGAGGGAGAGACAATGGTTTGGGAAGCCTATGTATTGGCTAGAAAGGAAAAAGAGCTTCAATACGTAGTGGCACGGTGTGGCTAATATGCACAGCAAACAATCAAACTAGGCATATGTCACTGATCATGACCAGAGAATTTCAATATGGGTGGTCAACGTTGACCAACCATAACACTAGTCAAAAACGGTCAGGAGAGGAAACAATGCTATGAGAATATCCGTTCTCAACTACCAAGTACAACGACCTTCAGTCAGTAGTAGCACAGTGTGGCTACCATGCACAATGACCGACCAAAGTAGGCATATGTACTGCCTTTGACCAAAGAAATCCGCTGTGTGTGGTAAACATTGGCAACTCATAATACGAGTCACAAATGATCAGAGGGGCAAAAAATGGTTTGGGAACACCAAGTATCACATAACAAGCACAAGGGGCTTCAATACGTTGTGGCACGGTGTGGAGACCATGCACGATGACCAACCAAAGTAGGCATATGTCACTGAACATGACCAAATAATGTCACTAAGTGTGGTAAACTTTGACAACTCACAACACGAGTCACAAATGGTCAGGGTGGAAGGTAATGGTTTGTGAATACTAGTTATCTACTAGCTAGTACAAATACCTTCAATATGTAGTGGCACAATTTTGCTTCAAAGCACAGTGACCAACCAATGTATGTATATGTCACTGACCATGACGAAAGAATTTCACTTCATGTGGTCAACGTTGAAAACACATAACACGAGTCACAAATGGTCAGAGGGGAAATCAATGGGTTGGGAACACTAGTTATCAACTAGCAAGTACAAATACCTTCAACAAGCAGTGGCACGGTATGGCTAGCGTGCACAGTGACCAACTAAAGGATGCATACGTCACTGACTACGACCGAATAAGTCCACTATGTGTGGTCAACATTAACAACTCATAACACGAGTCACAAATGGTCAGAGGGAGAGACAATGGTTTGGGAAGCCTATGTATTGACTAGAAAGGACAAATAACTTCAATACGTAGTGGCACGGTGTGGCTAATATGCACACCAAACAACCAAACTAGGCGTATGTCACTGATCATGACCAGAGAATTTCAATATGGGTGGTCAACGTTGACCAACCATAACACGAGTCACAAACGGTCAGGACAGGAAACAATGCTATGGGAATATCGGTTCTCAACTACCAAGTACAACGACCTTCAGTCAGTAGTAGCACGGTGTGGCTACCATGCACAATGAACGACCAAAGTAGGCATATGTACTGCCTTTGACCAAAGAAATCCGCTCTGTGTGGTCAACGTTTACAACTCATAATACGAGTCACCAATGGTCAGAGGGGGGGAAAATGGTTTGGGAACACCAAGTATCACATAGCAAGCACAAGGGGCTTCAATACGTTGTGGCACGGTGTGGAGACCATGCACGATGACCAACCAAAGTAGGCATATGTCAATGACCATGAGCAAATAATGTCACTAAGTGTGGTAAACTTTGACAACTCATAACACGAGTAAAAAATGGTCAGGGTGGAAGATAATGGTTTGTGCATACTAGTTATTGACTAGCAAGTACAAATACCTTCAATATGTAGTGGCACAATGTGGCTTCAATGCACACTGACCAACCAAAGTATGCATATGTCACTAACCATGACCAACAAATTTCACTTCATGTGGGCAACGTTGAAAACACATAACACGAGTCACAAATGGTCAGAGGGGAAAACAATGGGTTGGGAACACTGGTTATGAACTAGCAAGTACAAAGACCTTCAATAAGCAGTGGCACGGTATGGCTAGCGTGCACAATGACCAACCAAAGGGATGCATACGTCACTGACTACGACCGAATAAGTCCACTATGTGTGGTCAACATTGACAACTCATAACACGAGTCACAAATGGTCAGAGGGAGAGACAATGGTTTAAGAAGCATGTGTATTGACTAGAAAGGACAAAGAACTTCAATACGTTGTGGCACGGTGTGGCTAATATGTACACCAAACAACCAAACTAGGCAGATGTCACTGATCATGACCACAGAATTTCAATATGGGTGGTCAATGTTTACCAACCATAACACGAGTCACAAACGGTCAGGAGAGGAAACAATGCTATGGGAATATCAGTTCTCAACTACCAAGTACAACGACCTTCAGTCAGTAGTAGCACAGTGTGACTACCATGCACAATGACCGACCAAAGTAGGCATATGTACTGCCTTTGACCAAAGAAATCCGATGTGTGTGGTCAACGTTGACAACTCATAATACGAGTCACAAATGGTCAGAGGGGGAAAAAATGGTTTGGGAACACCAAGTATCAAATAGCAAGCACAAGGGGCTTCAATACGCTGTGGCACAGTGTGGAGACCATGCACGATGACCAACCAAAGTAGGCATATGTCACTGATCATGCCCAAAAAATGTCACTAAGTGTGGTAAAATTTGACAACTCATAACACGAGTCACAAATAGTCAGGGTGGTAGATAATGGTTTGTGAATACTAGATATTGACTAGCAAGTACAAATACCTTCAATATGCAGTGGCACAATGTGGCTTCAATGCATAGTAACCAACCAAAGTATGTATATGTCACTAACCATGACCAACAAATTTCTCTTCATGTGGTTAACGTTGAAAACGCATAACACGAGTCACAAATGGTCAGAGGGGAAAACAATGGGTTGGGAACACTAGTTATCAACTAGCAAGTACAAAGACCTTCAACAAGCAGTGGCACCGTATGGCTAGCGTGCACAGTGACCAACCAAAGGATGCATACGTCACTGACTACGGCCGAATACGTCCACTATGTGAGGTCAACATTGACAACTCATAACACGAGTCACAAATGGTCAGAGGGAGAGACAATGGTTTGGGAAGCCTATGTATTGACTAGAAAGGACAAAGAACTTTAATACGTAGTGGCACGGTGTGGCTAATATGAACACCAAACAACCAAACTAGGCATATGACACTGATCATGACCAGAGAATTTCAATATGGGTGGTCAACGTTGACCAACCATAACACGAGTCACAAACGGTCAGGACAGGAAACAATGCTATGGGAATATCGGTTCTCAACTACCAAGTACAATGACTTTCAATCAGTAGTAGCACGGTGTGGCTACCATGCACAATGACCGACCAAAGTAGGCATATGTACTGCCTTTGACCAAAGAAATCCGCTGTGTGTGGTCAACGTTTACAACTCACAATACGAGTCACAAATGGTCAGAGGAGGAAACAATGGTTTGGGAACACCATGTATCACATAGCAAGCACAAGGGGCTTCAATACGTTGTGGCACGGTGTGGAGACCATGCACGATGACCAATCAAAGTAGGCATATGTCACTGACCATGACCAAATAATGTCACTAAGTGTGGTAAACTTTGACAACTCACAACACGACTCACAAATGGTCAGGGTGGAAGGTAATGGTTTGTTAATACTAGTTATTGACTAGCAAGTACAAATACCTTTCATATGTAGTGGAACAATGTGGCTTCAATGCACAGTGACCAACCAAAGTATGCATATGTCACTGACCATGACGAACGAATTTCACTTCATGTGGTCAACGTTGGAAACGCATAACACGAATCACAAATGGTCAGAGGGTAAAACAATGGGTTGAGAACATCAGTTATCAACTAGCAAGTACAAAGAGCTTCAACAAGCAGTGGCACGGTATGGCTAGCGTGCACAGTGACCAAACAAAGGATGCATACGTCACTGACTACGACCGAATAAGTCCACTATGTGTGGTCAACATTGACAACTCATAAAACGAGTCACAAATGGTCAGAGGGAGAGACAATGATTTAAGAAGCCTATGGATTGACTAGAAAGGACAAAGAACTTCAATACGCAGTGGCACAGTGTGGCTTATATGCACACCAAACAACCAAACTAGCCAAATGTCACTGATCATGACAAGAGAATTTCAATATGGGTGGTCAACGTTGACCAACCATAACACGAGTCACAAACGGTCGGGAGAGGAAACAATGCTATGGTAATATCGGTTCTCAACTACCAAGTACAACGACCTTCAGTCAGTAGTAGCACGGTGTGGCTACCATGCACAATGACCCACCCAAGTAGGCATACATCACTGCTCATGACCAAAGAAGTTTAGTCTGTGTGGTCAACGTTCACAACTCATAATACAAGTAATAAATTTGCAGAGGGAGAACCAATGGTTTGGGAATACTTGGTATCGACTAGCAAGTACAAAGACCTTCGATAAGTGGTGGCACGGTGTGCCTACCATGCACAATGACCAACCAAAGTATTCTTGTATCACTGAATATCATAAAAAGAGTTTCACTGTGTGTTGTCAACATTCCTTCTTACGGCTGGTCAATCGGAGCAATGGTTGAGAGGTTATTCAAGCTCGAAGTTGCAAAATTTGAAATTTCGTCTTCATCAAATTTTTATGAATAAACTAAATTTGTTATCATTCATAATTTTGAAAACTACCCTCTAATCTTACACCCCCTTATTTTATGCCCTTTACCCGTAGGAACCCTTATAATGTCATTTGGACATCATATGAACACCATGCGAGTTGGCTTAGTGCTTATAGAGTTAGATTCTGGAGCGATAGGTCCTAGGTTTGAATCCTCGTACGCGCAATATACAAAAGGCTTGCGACCTGGCGGGGGGGGGGGGGGCGGCCGTGTTGGGATACCTCAACTCTACCTTCGAGCCTAAGCCGTGGGGGGGTAGGGGGGGTGTCATAATGCGGTCGCAAATCTGTCCTCCAGGTCGTCCACGGAACATCCCTCCAGGGAGGGTGGGAGGGAGTATTCCAGTGAAGGCACCTACGCGTTACTAATCAACAAAAAAACGACCTGGTGTCAAAGGGAAAACCTTTTGCTATTTATTGACTAGCGAGTGCAAATGCTTTCAACAAGTAGTGGAACGGTGTGGCTACCATGCACAATGACCAACCAGATTAGGCATGTGCCACTTACCATGACCAAATAATTTTACGATGTGTGGTCAACGTTGACAACCCATAATATGGATCCCGAATTGTCAGAGGGGGAAAGAATGGGTTGGGAATACTAGATACCAACTACCAAGTACAACGACCTTCAGTCAGTAGTAGCACGGTGTGGCGACCGTGCACAATGACCGACCAAAGTAGGCATATGTACTACCTTTGACCAAAGAAATCCGCTGTGTGTGGTCAACGTTTACAACTCATAATACGAGTCACAAATGGTCAGAGGGGGAAACAATGGTTTGGGAACACCAAGTATCACATAGCAAGCACAAGGGGCTTCAATACGTTGTGGCACGGTGTGGAGACCATGCACGATGACCAACCAAAGTAGGCATATGTCACTGACCATGA
>SZWC01000627.1:164138-175702 GCA_023375785.1 Penium margaritaceum | reverse complement strand
AATTTCACTTCATGTGGTCAACGTTGAAAACGCATAACACGAGTCACAAATGGTCAGAGGGGAAAACAATGGGTTGGGAACACTAGTTATCAACTAGCAAGTACAAAGACCTTCAACAAGCAGTGGCACGGTATGGCTAGCGTGCACAGTGACCAACCAAAGGATGCATACGTCACTGACTACGACCGAATAAGTCCACTATGTGTGGTCAACATTGACAACTCATAACACGAGTCACAAATGGTCAGAGGGAGAGACAATGGTTTGGGAAGCCTATGTATTGACTAGAAAGGACAAAGAACTTCAATACGTAGTGGCACGGTGTGGCTAATATGCACACCAAACAACCAAACTACGCATATGTCACTGATCATGACCACAGAATTTCAATATGGGTGGTCAACGTTGACCAACCATAACACGAGTCACAAACGGTCAGGACAGGAAACAATGCTATGGGAATATCGGTTCTCAACTACCAAGTATAAAGAACTTCAGTCAGTATTAGCACGGTGTGGCTACCATGCACAATGACTGACCAAAGTAGGCATATGTACTGCCTTTGACCAAAGAAATCCGCTGTGTGTGGTCAATGTTGACAACTCATAATACAAGTCACAAATGGTCAAAGGGGGAAACAATGGTTTGGGAACACCAAGTATCAAGTAGCAAGCACAAGGGGCTTCAATACATTGTGGCACGGTGTGGAGACCATGCACGATGACCAACCAAAGTAGGCATATGTCACTGACCATGAGCAAATAATGTCACAAAGTGTGGTAAACATTGGCAACTCATAATACGAGTCACCAATGGTCAGAGGGAGAGACAATGGTTTGGGAAGCCTATGTATTGACTAGAAAGGACAAAGAACTTTAATACGTAGTGGCACGGTGTGGCTAACATGCTCACCAAACAACCAAACTCGGCATATGTCACTGATCATGACCAGAGAATTTCAATATGGGTGGTCAACGTTGACAGCTCATAATACGAGTCACCAATGGTCAGAGGGAGAGACAATGGTTTGGGAAGCCTATGTATTGACTAGAAAGGACAAAGAACTTTAATACGTAGTGGCACGGTGTGGCTAACATGCTCACCAAACAACCAAACTCGGCATATGTCACTGATCATGACCAGAGAATTTCAATATGGGTGGTCAACGTTGACAGCTCATAATACGAGTCACCAATGGTCAGAGGGAGAGACAATGGTTTGGGAAGCCTATGTATTGACTAGAAAGGACAAAGAACTTTAATACGTAGTGGCACGGTGTGGCTAACATGCTCACCAAACAACCAAACTCGGCATATGTCACTGATCATGACCAGAGAATTTCAATATGGGTGGTCAACGTTGACAGCTCATAATACGAGTCACCAATGGTCAGAGGGAGAGACAATGGTTTGGGAAGCCTATGTATTGACTAGAAAGGACAAAGAACTTTAATACGTAGTGGCACGGTGTGGCTAACATGCTCACCAAACAACCAAACTCGGCATATGTCACTGATCATGACCAGAGAATTTCAATATGGGTGGTCAACGTTGACAGCTCATAATACGAGTCACCAATGGTCAGAGGGAGAGACAATGGTTTGGGAAGCCTATGTATTGACTAGAAAGGACAAAGAACTTTAATACGTAGTGGCACGGTGTGGCTAACATGCTCACCAAACAACCAAACTCGGCATATGTCACTGATCATGACCAGAGAATTTCAATATGGGTGGTCAACGTTGACAGCTCATAATACGAGTCACCAATGGTCAGAGGGAGAGACAATGGTTTGGGAAGCCTATGTATTGACTAGAAAGGACAAAGAACTTTAATACGTAGTGGCACGGTGTGGCTAACATGCTCACCAAACAACCAAACTCGGCATATGTCACTGATCATGACCAGAGAATTTCAATATGGGTGGTCAACGTTGACAGCTCATAATACGAGTCACCAATGGTCAGAGGGAGAGACAATGGTTTGGGAAGCCTATGTATTGACTAGAAAGGACAAAGAACTTTAATACGTAGTGGCACGGTGTGGCTAACATGCTCACCAAACAACCAAACTCGGCATATGTCACTGATCATGACCAGAGAATTTCAATATGGGTGGTCAACGTTGACAGCTCATAATACGAGTCACCAATGGTCAGAGGGAGAGACAATGGTTTGGGAAGCCTATGTATTGACTAGAAAGGACAAAGAACTTTAATACGTAGTGGCACGGTGTGGCTAACATGCTCACCAAACAACCAAACTCGGCATATGTCACTGATCATGACCAGAGAATTTCAATATGGGTGGTCAACGTTGACAGCTCATAATACGAGTCACCAATGGTCAGAGGGAGAGACAATGGTTTGGGAAGCCTATGTATTGACTAGAAAGGACAAAGAACTTTAATACGTAGTGGCACGGTGTGGCTAACATGCTCACCAAACAACCAAACTCGGCATATGTCACTGATCATGACCAGAGAATTTCAATATGGGTGGTCAACGTTGACAGCTCATAATACGAGTCACCAATGGTCAGAGGGAGAGACAATGGTTTGGGAAGCCTATGTATTGACTAGAAAGGACAAAGAACTTTAATACGTAGTGGCACGGTGTGGCTAACATGCTCACCAAACAACCAAACTCGGCATATGTCACTGATCATGACCAGAGAATTTCAATATGGGTGGTCAACGTTGACAGCTCATAATACGAGTCACCAATGGTCAGAGGGAGAGACAATGGTTTGGGAAGCCTATGTATTGACTAGAAAGGACAAAGAACTTTAATACGTAGTGGCACGGTGTGGCTAACATGCTCACCAAACAACCAAACTCGGCATATGTCACTGATCATGACCAGAGAATTTCAATATGGGTGGTCAACGTTGACAGCTCATAATACGAGTCACCAATGGTCAGAGGGAGAGACAATGGTTTGGGAAGCCTATGTATTGACTAGAAAGGACAAAGAACTTTAATACGTAGTGGCACGGTGTGGCTAACATGCTCACCAAACAACCAAACTCGGCATATGTCACTGATCATGACCAGAGAATTTCAATATGGGTGGTCAACGTTGACAGCTCATAATACGAGTCACCAATGGTCAGAGGGAGAGACAATGGTTTGGGAAGCCTATGTATTGACTAGAAAGGACAAAGAACTTTAATACGTAGTGGCACGGTGTGGCTAACATGCTCACCAAACAACCAAACTCGGCATATGTCACTGATCATGACCAGAGAATTTCAATATGGGTGGTCAACGTTGACAGCTCATAATACGAGTCACCAATGGTCAGAGGGAGAGACAATGGTTTGGGAAGCCTATGTATTGACTAGAAAGGACAAAGAACTTTAATACGTAGTGGCACGGTGTGGCTAACATGCTCACCAAACAACCAAACTCGGCATATGTCACTGATCATGACCAGAGAATTTCAATATGGGTGGTCAACGTTGACAGCTCATAATACGAGTCACCAATGGTCAGAGGGAGAGACAATGGTTTGGGAAGCCTATGTATTGACTAGAAAGGACAAAGAACTTTAATACGTAGTGGCACGGTGTGGCTAACATGCTCACCAAACAACCAAACTCGGCATATGTCACTGATCATGACCAGAGAATTTCAATATGGGTGGTCAACGTTGACAGCTCATAATACGAGTCACCAATGGTCAGAGGGAGAGACAATGGTTTGGGAAGCCTATGTATTGACTAGAAAGGACAAAGAACTTTAATACGTAGTGGCACGGTGTGGCTAACATGCTCACCAAACAACCAAACTCGGCATATGTCACTGATCATGACCAGAGAATTTCAATATGGGTGGTCAACGTTGACAGCTCATAATACGAGTCACCAATGGTCAGAGGGAGAGACAATGGTTTGGGAAGCCTATGTATTGACTAGAAAGGACAAAGAACTTTAATACGTAGTGGCACGGTGTGGCTAACATGCTCACCAAACAACCAAACTCGGCATATGTCACTGATCATGACCAGAGAATTTCAATATGGGTGGTCAACGTTGACAGCTCATAATACGAGTCACCAATGGTCAGAGGGAGAGACAATGGTTTGGGAAGCCTATGTATTGACTAGAAAGGACAAAGAACTTTAATACGTAGTGGCACGGTGTGGCTAACATGCTCACCAAACAACCAAACTCGGCATATGTCACTGATCATGACCAGAGAATTTCAATATGGGTGGTCAACGTTGACAGCTCATAATACGAGTCACCAATGGTCAGAGGGAGAGACAATGGTTTGGGAAGCCTATGTATTGACTAGAAAGGACAAAGAACTTTAATACGTAGTGGCACGGTGTGGCTAACATGCTCACCAAACAACCAAACTCGGCATATGTCACTGATCATGACCAGAGAATTTCAATATGGGTGGTCAACGTTGACAGCTCATAATACGAGTCACCAATGGTCAGAGGGAGAGACAATGGTTTGGGAAGCCTATGTATTGACTAGAAAGGACAAAGAACTTTAATACGTAGTGGCACGGTGTGGCTAACATGCTCACCAAACAACCAAACTCGGCATATGTCACTGATCATGACCAGAGAATTTCAATATGGGTGGTCAACGTTGACAGCTCATAATACGAGTCACCAATGGTCAGAGGGAGAGACAATGGTTTGGGAAGCCTATGTATTGACTAGAAAGGACAAAGAACTTTAATACGTAGTGGCACGGTGTGGCTAACATGCTCACCAAACAACCAAACTCGGCATATGTCACTGATCATGACCAGAGAATTTCAATATGGGTGGTCAACGTTGACAGCTCATAATACGAGTCACCAATGGTCAGAGGGAGAGACAATGGTTTGGGAAGCCTATGTATTGACTAGAAAGGACAAAGAACTTTAATACGTAGTGGCACGGTGTGGCTAACATGCTCACCAAACAACCAAACTCGGCATATGTCACTGATCATGACCAGAGAATTTCAATATGGGTGGTCAACGTTGACAGCTCATAATACGAGTCACCAATGGTCAGAGGGAGAGACAATGGTTTGGGAAGCCTATGTATTGACTAGAAAGGACAAAGAACTTTAATACGTAGTGGCACGGTGTGGCTAACATGCTCACCAAACAACCAAACTCGGCATATGTCACTGATCATGACCAGAGAATTTCAATATGGGTGGTCAACGTTGACAGCTCATAATACGAGTCACCAATGGTCAGAGGGAGAGACAATGGTTTGGGAAGCCTATGTATTGACTAGAAAGGACAAAGAACTTTAATACGTAGTGGCACGGTGTGGCTAACATGCTCACCAAACAACCAAACTCGGCATATGTCACTGACTACGACCGAATAAGGCCACTATGTGTGGTCAACATTGACAACTGATAACACGAGTCACAAACGGTCAGGAGAGGAAACAATGCTATGAGAATATCGGTTCTCAACTACCAAGTACAACGACCTTCAGTCAGTAGTAGCACGGTGTGGCTACCATGCACAATGACCGACCAAAGTAGGTATATGTACTTCCTTTGACCAAAGAAATCCGCTGTGTGTGGTCAACGTTGACAACTCATAATACGAGTCACAAATGGTCAGAGGGGGAAACAATGGTTTGGGAACACCAAGTATCAAATAGCAAGAACAAGGGGTTTCAATATGCTGTGGCACGGTGTGGAGACCATGCACGATGACCAACCAAAGTAGGCATATGTCACTGATCATGCCCAAATAATGTCACTAAGTGTGGTAAGCTTTGAAACCTCATAACACGAGTCACAAATGGTCAGGGTGGTAGATAATGGTTTGGGAATACTAGGTATCGACTAGCAAGTACAAATACCTTCAATATGTAGTGGCACAATGTGGCTTCAATGCACAGTAACCAACCAAAGTATGCATATGTCACTAACCATGACCAACAAGTTTCACTTCATGTGGTCAACGTTGAAAACGCATAATACGAGTCACAAATGGTCAGAGGGGGAAACAATGGTTTGGGAACACCAAGTATCANATAGCAAGCACAAGGGGCTTCAATACGTTGTGGCACGGTGTGGAGACCATGCACGATGACCAACCAAAGTAGGCATATGTCACTGACCATGAGCAAATAATGTCACAAAGTGTGGTAAACTTTGACAACTCATAACACGAGTCACAAATGGTCAGGGTGGAAGATAATGGTTTGTGCATACTAGTTATCGACTAGCAAGAACAAATACCTTCAATATGTAGTGGCACAATGTGGCTTCAATGCACAGTGACCAACCAAAGTATGCATATGTCACTAACCATCACCACCAAATTTCACTTCATGTGGTCAACGTTGAAAACGCATAACACGAGTCACAAATGGTCAGAGGGGAAAACAATGGGTTGGGAACACTAGTTATCAACTAGCAAGTGCAAAGACCTTCAACAAGCAGTAGCACGGTATGGCTAGCGTGCACAGTGACCAACCAAAGGATGCATACGTCACTGACTACGACCGAATAAGTCCACTATGTGTGGTCAACATTGACAACTCATAACACGAGTCACAAATGGTCAGAGGGAGAGACAATGGTTTGGGAAGCCTATGTATTNATACTAGTTATCGACTAGCAAGTACAAATACCTTCAATATGTAGTGGCACAATGTGGCTTCAATGCACAGTGACCAACCAAAGTATGCATATGTCACTGACCATGACGAAAGAATTTCACTTCATGTGGTCAACGTTGAAAACGCATAACACGAGTCACAAATGGTCAGAGGGGAAAACAATGGGTTGGGAACATCAGATATCAACTAGCAAGTACAAAGACCTTCAACAAGCAGTGGCACAGTATGGCTAGCATGCACAGTGACCAACCAAAGGATACATATGTCACCGAGTACGACCGAATAAGTCCACTATGTGTGGTCAACATTGACAACTCATAACACGAGTCACAAATGGTCAGAGGGAGAGACAATGATTTGGGAAGCCTATGTATTGACTAGAAAGGACGAAGAACTTAAATACGCAGTGGCACGGTGTGGCTAATATGCACACCAAACAACCAAACTACGCATATGTCACTGATCATGACCACAGAATTTCAATATGGGTGGTCAACGTTGACCAACCATAACACGAGTCACAAACGGTCAGGACAGGAAACAATGCTATGGGAATATCGGTTCTCAACTACCAAGTACAACGACCTTCAGTCAGTAGTAGCACGGTGTGGCTACCATGCACAATGACCGACCAAAGTAGGCATATGTACTGCCTTTGACCAAAGAAATCCGCTGTGTGTGGTAAACGTGGGCAAATCATAATACGAGTCACAAGTGATCAGAGGGGGAAGAATGGTTTGGGAACCCCAAGTATCACATAGCAAGGACAAGGGGCTTCAATACGTTGTGGCACGGTGTGGAGACCATGCACGATGACCAGCCAAAGTAGGCATATAACACTGACCATGACCAAATAATGTCACTAAGTGTGGTAAACATTGACAACTCACAACACGAGTCACAAATGGTCAGGGTGGAGGGTAATGGTTTGTGAATACTAGTTATCTACTAGCAAGTACAAATACCTTCAATATGTAGTGGCACAATGTGGCTTCAAAGCACAGTGACCAACCAATGTATGCATATGTCACTGACCATGACGAAAGATTTTCACTTCATGTGGTCAACGTTGAAAACGCATAAGACGAGTCACAAATGGTCAGAGGGGGAAACAATGGGTTGGGAACACTAGTTATCAACTAGCAAGTACAAAGACCTTCAACAAGCAGTGGCACGGTATGGCTAGCGTGCACAGTGACCAACCAAAGGATGCATACGTCACTAACTACGACCGAATAAGTCCACTATGTGTGGTCAACATTGACAACTCATAACACGAGTCACAAATGGTCAGAGGGGGAAACAATGGTTTGGGAACACCAAGTATCAAGTAGCAAGCACAAGGGGCTTCAATACGTTGTGGCACGGTGTGGAGACCATGCACGATGACCAACCAAAATAGGCATATGTCACTGACCATGACGAAAGAATTTCACTTCATGTGGTCAACGTTGAAAACGCATAAGACGAGTCACAAATGGTCAGAGGGAGAGACAATGGGTTGGGAAGCCTATGTATTGACTAGAAAGGACAAAGAACTTCAATACGTAGTGGCACGGTGTGGCTAATATGCACACCAAACAACCAAACTAGGCATATGTCACTGATCATGACCACAGAATTTCAATATGGGTGGTCAACGTTGACCAACCATAACACGAGTCACAAACGGTCAGGACAGGAAACAATGCTATGGGAATATCGGTTCTCAACTACCAAGTATAACGACCTTCAGTTAGTAGTAGCACGGTGTGGCTACCATGCACAATGACCGACCAAAGTAGGCGTATTTACTGCCTTTGACCAAACAAATCCGCAGTGTGTGGTCCACGTTGACAACTCATAATACGAGTCACAAATGGTTAGAGGGGGAAACAATGGTTTGGGAACACCAAGTATCAAGTAGCAAGCACAAGGGGCTTCAATACGTTGTGGCACGGTGTGGAGACCATGCACGATGACCAACCAAAATAGGCATATGTCACTGACCATGACGAAAGAATTTCACTTCATGTGGTCAACGTTGAAAACGCATAAGACGAGTCACAAATGGTCAGAGGGAGAGACAATGGGTTGGGAAGCCTATGTATTGACTAGAAAGGACAAAGAACTTCAATACGTAGTGGCACGGTGTGGCTAATATGCACACCAAACAACCAAACTAGGCATATGTCACTGATCATGACCACAGAATTTCAATATGGGTGGTCAACGTTGACCAACCATAACACGAGTCACAAACGGTCAGGACAGGAAACAATGCTATGGGAATATCGGTTCTCAACTACCAAGTATAACGACCTTCAGTTAGTAGTAGCACGGTGTGGCTACCATGCACAATGACCGACCAAAGTAGGCGTATTTACTGCCTTTGACCAAACAAATCCGCAGTGTGTGGTCCACGTTGACAACTCATAATACGAGTCACAAATGGTTAGAGGGGGAAACAATGGTTTGGGAACACCAAGTATCAAGTAGCAAGCACAAGGGGCTTCAATACGTTGTGGCACGGTGTGGAGACCATGCACGCTGACCAACCAAAGTAGGCATATGTCACTAACCATGCCCAAATAATGTCACTAAGTGTGGTAAACTTTGACAACTCACAACACGACTCACAAATGGTCAGGGTGGAAGGTAATGGTTTGTGAATACTAGTTATCGACTAGCAAGTACAAATACCTTCAATATGTAGTGGCACAATGTGGCTTCAATGCACAGTGACAAACCAAAGTATGCATATGTCACTGACCATGACGAAAGAATTTCATTTCATGTGGTGAACGTTGAAAACGCATAACACGAGCCACAAATGGTCAGAGGGGAAAACAATGGGTTGGGAGCATCAGTTATCAACTAGCAAGTACAAAGACCTTCAACAAGCAGTGGCACGGTATGGCTAGCATGCACAGTGACCAACCAGAGGATGCATACGTCACCGACTACGACCGAATAAGTCCACTATGTGTGGTCAACATTGACAACTGATAACACGAGTCACAAATGGTCAGAGGGAGAGACAATGATTTGAGAAGCCTATTTATTGACTAGAAAGGACGAAGAACTTCAATACGCAGTGGCACGGTGTGGCTAATATGCACACCAAACAACCAAACTACGCATATGTCACTGATCATGACCACAAAATTTCAATATGGGTGGTCAATGTTGACCAACCATAACACGAGTCACAAACGGTCAGGACAGGAAAAAATTCTATGGGAATATTGGTTCTCAACTACCAAGTACAACGACCTTCAGTCAGTAGTAGCACGGTGTGGCTACCATGCACAATGACCGACCGAAGCAGGCATATGTACTACCTTTGACCAAAGAAATCCGCTCTCTGTGGTCAACGTTTACAACTCATAATACGAGTCACCAATGGTCAGAGCGGGAAACAATGGTTTGGGAACACCAAGTATCACATAGCAAGCACAAGGGGTTTCAATACGTTGTGGCATGGTGTGGAGACCATGCACGATGACCAACCAAAGTAGGCATATGTCACTGACCATGAGAAAATAATGTCACTAAGTGTGGTAAACTTTGACAACTCACAACACGACTCACAAATGGTCAGGGTGGAAGGTAATGGTTTGTGAATACTAGTTATTGACTAGCAAGTACAAATACCTTTAATATGTAGTGGCACAATGTGGCCTCAATGCACAGTGACCAACCAAAGTATGCATATGTCACTNTTGACAACTCATAACACGAGTCACAAATGGTCAGAGGGAGAGACAATGGTTTGGGAAGCCTATGTATTGACTAGAAAGGACAAAGAACTTCAATACGTAGTGGCACGGTGTGGCTAATATGCACACCAAACAACCAAACTAGGCATATGTCACTGATCATGACCAGAGAATTTCAATATGGGTGGTCAACGTTGACCAACGATAACTTGAGTCACAAACGGTCAGGACAGGAAACAATGCTATGGGAATATTGGTTCTCAACTACCAAGTACAATGACCTTCAGTCAGTAGTAGCACGGTGTGGCTACCATGCACAATGACCGACCAAAGCAGGCATATGTACTGCCTTTGACCAAAGAAATCCGCTCTCTGTGGTCAACGTTTTCAACTCATAATACGAGTCACCAATGGTCAGAGGGGGAAACAATGGTTTGGGAACACCAAGTATCACATAGCAAGCACAAGGGATTTCAATACGTTGTGGCACGGTGTGGAGACCATGCACGATGACCAACCAAAGTAGCCATATGTCACTGACCATGAGCAAATAATGTCACTAAGTGTGGTAAACTTTGACAACTCATAACACGAGTCACAAATGGTCAGGGTGAAAGATAATGGTTTGTGCATACTAGTTACTGACTAGCAAGTACAACTACCTTCAATATGTAGTGGCACACTGTGGCTTCAATGCACAGTGACCAACCAAAGTATGCATATGTCACTAACCATGACCAACAAATTTCACTTCATGTGGTCAATGTTGAAAACGTATAACACGAGTCACAAATGGTCAGAGGGGAAAACAATGGGTTGGGAACCCTAGTTATCAACTAGCAAGTACAAAGACCTTCAATAAGCAGTGGCATGGCATGGCCAGCGTGCACAGTGACCAACCACAGGATGCATACGTCACTGACTACGACCGAATAAGTCCACTATGTGTGGTCAACATTGACAACTCATAACACGAGTCACAAATGGTCAGAGGGAGAGACAATGGTTTAAGAAGCATATGTATTGACTAGAAAGGACAAAGAACTTCAATACGTAGTGGCACGGTGTGGCTAATATGCACACCAAACAACCAAACAGGGCATATGTCACTGATCATGACCACAGAATTTCAATATGGGTGGTCAATGTTGACCAACCATAACACGAGTCACAAACGGTCAGGAGAGGAAACAATGCTATGGGAATATCGGTTCTCAACTACCAAGTACAACGACCTTCAGTCAGTAGTAGCACGGTGTG
>SZWC01000627.1:118554-140077 GCA_023375785.1 Penium margaritaceum | reverse complement strand
TTCAGTCAGTAGTAGCACGGTGTGGCTACCATGCACAATGTCCGACCAAAGTAGGCATATGTACTGCCTTTGACCAAAGAAATCCGCTGTGTGTGGTCAACGTTTACAACTCATAATACGAGTCACAAATGGTCAAAGGGGGAAACAATGGTTTGGGAACACCATGTATCACATAGCAAGCACAAGAGACTTCAATATATTGTGGCACAGTGTGGAGACCATGCACAATGACCAACCAAAGTAGGCATATGTCACTGACCATGACCAAATAATGTCACTAAGTGTGGTAAACTTTGACAACTCACAACACGACTCACAAATGGTCAGGGTGGAAGGTAATGGTTTGTGAATACTAGTTATCGACTAGCAAGTACAAATACCTTCAATATGTAGTGGCACAAGTAGTGGCACAATGTGGCTTCAATGCACAGTGACCAACCAAAGTATGCATATGTCACTAACCATGACCAACAATTTTCACTTCATGTGGTCAACGTTGAAAACGCATAACACGATTCACAAATGGTCAGAGGGGAAAACAATGGGTTGGGAACACTAGTTATGAACTAGCAAGTACAAAGACCTTCAACAAGCAGTGGCACGGTATGGCTAGCATGCACAGTGACCAACCAAAGGATGCATACGTCACTGACTACGACCGAATAAGTCCACTATGTGTGGTCAACATTGACAACTCATAACACGAGTCACAAATGGTCAGAGGGAGAGACAATGGTTTGGGAAGCCTATGTATTGACTAGAAAGGACAAAGAACTTCAATACGTAGTGGCACGGTGTGGCTAATATGCACACCAAACAACCAAACTAGGCATATGTCACTGATCATGACCAGAGAATTTCAATATGGGTGGTCAACGTTGACCAACCATAACACGAGTCACAAACGGTCAGGACAGGAAGCAATGCTATGGGAACATCGGTTCTCAACTACCAAGTACAACGACCCTCAGTCAGTAGTAGCACGGTGTGGCTACCATGCACAATGACCGACCAAAGTAGGCATATGTACTGCCTTTGACCAAAGAAATCCGCTCTGTGTGGTCAACGTTTACAACTCATAATACGAGTCACCAATGGTCAGAGGGGGCAACAATGGTTTGGGAACACCAAGTATCACATAGCAAGCACAAAGAGGCTTCAATACGTTGTGGCACGGTGTGGAGACCATGCACGATGACCAACCAAAGTAGGCATATGTCACTGACCATGAGAAAATAATGTCACTAAGTGTGGTAAACTTTGACAGCTCATAACACGAGTCACAAATGGTCAGGGTGGAAGATAATGGTTTGTGCATACTAGTTATTGACTAGCAAGTACAAATACCTTCAATATGTAGTGGTACAATGTGGCTTCAATGCACAGTGACCAACCAAAGTATGCATATGTCACTAACCATGACCAACAAATTTCACTTCATGTGGTCAACGTTGAAAACGCATAACACGAGTCACAAATGGTCAGAGGGGAAAACAATGGGTTGGGAACACTAGTTATCAACTAGCAAGTACAAAGACCTTCAATAAGCAGTGGCACGGTATGAATAGCGTGCACAGTGACCAACCAAAGGGATGCATACGTCACTGACTACGACCGAATAAGTCCACTATGTGTGGTCAACATTGACAACTCATAACACAAGTCACAAATGGTCAGAGGGAGAGACAATGGTTTAAGAAGCATATGTATTGACTAGAAAGGACAAAGAACTTCCATACGTAGTGGCACGGTGTGGCTAATATGCACACCAAACAACCAAACTAGGCATATGTCACTGATCATGACCACAGAATTTCAATATGGGTGGTCAATGTTGACCAACCATAACACGAGTCACAAACGATCAGGAGTCGAAACAATGCTATGGGAATATCGGTTCTCAACTACCAAGTACAACGACCTTCAGTCAGTAGTAGCATGGTGTAACTACCATGCACAATGACCGACCAAAGTAGGCATATGTACTGCCTTTTACCAAAAAAATCCGCTGTGTGTGGTCAACGTTGACAACTCATAATACGAGTCACAAATGGTCAGAGGGGGAAACAATGGTTTGGGAACACCAAGTATTAAATAGCAAGCACAAGGGGCTTCAATACGCTGTGGCACGGTGTGGAGACCATGCAAGACGACCAACCAAAGTAGGCATATGTCACTGACCATGCCCAAAATAATGTCACTAAGTGTGGTAAACTTTGACAACTCATAACACGAGTCACAAATGGTCAGGAGAGGAAACAATGCTATGGGAATATCGGTTCTCAACTACCAAGTACAACGACCTTCAGTCAGTAGTAGCACGGTGTGACTACCATGCACAATGACCGACCAAAGTAGGCATATGTACTGCCTTTGACCAAAGAAATCCGCTGTGTGTGGTCAACGTTGACAACTCATAATAAGAGTCACAAATGGTCAGAGGGGGAAAAATTGGTTTGGGAACACCAAGTATCAAATAGCAAGCACAAGCGGCTTCAAAACGCTGTGGCGCGGTATGGAGACCATGCACGATAACCAACCAAAGTAGGCATATGTCACTGATCATGCCCAAATAATGTCACTAAGTGTGGTAAACTTTGACAACTCATAACACGAGTCACAAATGGTCAGGGTGGTAGATAATGGTTTGTGAATACTAGGTATCGACTAGCAAGTACAAATACCTTCAATATGTAGTGGAACAATGTGGCTTCAATGCACAGTAACCAACCAAAGTATGCATATGTCACTAACCATGACCAACAAATTTCACTTCATGTGGTCAATGTTGAAAACGCATAACACGAGTCACAAATGGTCAGAGGGGAGAACAATGGGTTAGGAACACTAGTTATCAACTAGCAAGTACAAAGACCTTCAACAAGCAGTGGCACCATATGGCTAGCGTGCACAGTGACCAACCAAAGGATGCATACGTCACTGACTACGGCCGAATACGTCCACTATGTGTGGTCAACATTGACAATATATAACACGAGTCACAAATGGTCAGAGGGAGAGACAATGGTTTGGGAAGCCTATGTATTGACTAGAAAGGACAAAGAACTTCAATACGTAGTGGCACGGTGTGGCTAATATGCACACCAAACAACCAAACTAGGCGTATGTCACTGATCATGACCAGAGAATTTCAATATGGGTGGTCAACGTTGACCAACCATAACACGAGTCACAAACGGTCAGGACAGGAAACAATGCTATGGGAATATCGGTTCTCAACTACCAAGTATAACGACCTTCAGTCAGAAGTAGCACGGTGTGGCTACCATGCACAATGACCGACCAAAGTAGGCATATGTACTGCCTTTGACCAAACAAATCCGCTGTGTGTGGTCAATGTTGACAACTCATAATACGAGTCACAAATGGTGAGAGGGGGAAACAATTGTTTGGGAACACCAAGTATCAAATAGCAAGAAAAAGGGGCTTCAATACGTTGTGGCACGGTGTGGAGACCATGCACGATGACCAACCAAAGTAGGCATATGTCACTGACCATGAGCAAATAATGTCACAAAGTGTGGTAAACTTTGACAACTCATAACACGAGTCACAAATGGTCAGGGTGGTAGATGATGGTTTGTGAATACTAGGTATCGACTAGCAAGTACAAATACCTTCAATATGTAGTGGCACAATGTGGCTTCAATGCACAGTAACCAACCAAAGTATGCATATGTCTCTAACCATCACCAACAAATTTCACTTCATCTGGTCAACGTTGAAAACGCATAACACGAGTCACAAATGGTCAGAGGGGAAAACAATGGGTTGGAAACACTAGGTATCAACTAGCAAGTACAAAGACCTTCAACAAGCAATGGCACCGTATGGCTAGCATGCACAGTGACCAACCAAAGGATGCATACGTCACTGACTACGGCCGAATACGTCCACTATGTGTGGTCAACATTGACAACTCATAACACGAGTCACAAATGGTCAGAGGGAGAGACAATGGTTTGGGAAGCCTATGTATTGACTAGAAAGGACAAAGAACTTCAATACGTAGTGGCACGGTTTGGCTAATATGCACACCAAACAACCAAACTAGGCATATGTCACTGATCATGACCAGAGAATTTCAATATGGGTGGTCAACGTTGACCAACCATAACACGAGTCACAAACGGTCAGGACAGGAAACAATGCTATGGGAATATCGGTTCTCAACTACCAAGTACAACGAATTTCATTCAGTAGTAGCACGGTGTGGCTACCATGCACAATGACCGACCAAAGTAGGCACATGTACTGCCTTTGACCAAAGAAATCCGCTGTGTGTGGTCAACGTTTACAACTCATGATACGAGTCACCAATGGTCAGTGGGGCCAACAATGGTTTGGGAACACCAAGTATCACATAGCAAGCACAAAGGACTTCAATATGTTGTGGCACGGTGTGGAGACCATGCACGATGACCAACCAAAGTAGGCATATGTCACTGACCATGANCAAATAATGTCACTAAGTGTGGTAAACTTTGACAACTCATAACACGAGTCACAAATGGTCAGGGTGGAAGATAATGGTTTGTGCATAATAGTTATTGACTAGCAAGTACAAATACCTTCAATATGTAGTGGCACAATGTGGCTTCAATGCACAGTGACCAACCAAAGTATGCATATGTCACTAACCATGACCAACAAATTTCACTTCATGTGGTCAACGTTGAAAACGCATAACACGAGTCACAAATGGTCAGAGGGGAAAACAATGGGTTGGGAACACTAGTTATCAACTAGCAAGTACAAAGACCTTCAATAAGCAGTGGCACGGTATGGCTAGCGTGCACATTGACCAACCAAAGGGATGCATACGTCACTGACTATGACCGAATAAGTCCACTATGTGTGGTCAACATTGACAACTCATAACACGAGTCACAAATGGTCAGGGGGAGAGACAATGGTTTAAGAAGCATATGTATTGACTAGAAAGGACAAAGAACTTCCATACGTAGTGGCACGGTGTGGCTAATATGCACACCAAACAACCAAACTAGGCATATGTCACTGATCATGACCACAGAATTTCAATATGGGTGGTCAATGTTGACGAACCATAACACGAGTCACAAACAGTCAGGAGAGGAAACAATGCTATGGGAATATCGGTTCTCAACTACCAAGTACAACAACCTTCAGTCAGTAGTAGCACGGTATGACTACCATGCACAATGACCGACCAAAGTAGGCATATGTACTGCCTTTGACCAAAGAAATCTGCTGTGTGTGGTCAACGTTGACAACTCATAATAAGAGTCACAAATGGTCAGAGGGGGGAAAAATCGTTTGGGAACACCAAGTATCAATTAGCAAGCACAAGGGGCTTCACTACGCTGTGGCGCGGTATGGAGACCATGCACGATGACCAACCAAAGTAGGCATATGTCACTGATCATGCCCAAACAATGTCACTAAGTGTGGTAAACTTTGACAACTCATAACACGAGTCACAAATGGTCAGGGTGGTAGATAATGGTTTGTGAATACTAGGTATCAACTAGCAAGTACAAATATCTTCAATATGTAGTGGCACAATGTGGTTTCAATGCACAGTAACCAACCGAAGTATGCATATGTTACTAACCATGACCAATAAATTTCACTTCATGTGGTCAACGTTGAAAACGCATAACACGAGTCACAAATGGTCAGAGGGGAAAACAATGGGTTGGGAACACTAGTTATAAACTAGCAAGTACAAAGACCTTCAACAAGCAGTAGAACCATATGGCTAGCGTGCACAGTGACCAACAAAAGGATGCATACGTCACTGACTACGACCGAATACGTCCACTATGTGTGGTCAACATTGACAACTCATAACACGAGTCACAAATGGTCAGAGGGAGAGACAATGGTTTGGGAAGCCTATGTATTGGCTAGAAAGGAAAAAGAGCTTCAATACGTAGTGGCACGGTGTGGCTAATATGCACACCAAACAATCAAACTAGGCATATGTCACTGATCATGACCAGAGAATTTCAATATGGGTGGTCAACGTTGACCAACCATAACACGAGTCACAAACGGTCAGGAGAGGAAACAATGCTATGAGAATATCGGTTCTCAACTACCAAGTACAACGACCTTCAGTCAGTAGTAGCACGGTGTGGCTNTTGACAACTCATAACACGAGTCACAAATGGTCAGAGGGAGAGACAATGGTTTGGGAAGCCTATGTATTGGCTAGAAAGGAAAAAGAGCTTCAATACGTAGTGGCACGGTGTGGCTAATATGCACACCAAACAATCAAACTAGGCATATGTCACTGATCATGACCAGAGAATTTCAATATGGGTGGTCAACGTTGACCAACCATAACACGAGTCACAGACGGTCAGGAGAGGAAACAATGCTATGAGGATATCGGTTCTCAAGTACAATGACCTTCAGTCAGTAGTAGCACGGTGTGGCTACCATGCACAATGACCGACCAAAGTAGGCATATGTACTGCCTTTGACCAAAGAAATCCGCTGTGTGTGGTAAACGTTGGCAACTCATAATACGAGTCACAAATGATCAGAGGGGGAAAAATGGTTTGGGAAGACCAAGTATCACATAGCAAGCACAAGGGGCTTCAATACGTTGTGGCACGGTGTGGAGACCATGCACGATGACCAACCAAAGTAGGCATATGTCACTGACCATGACCGAATAATGTCACTAAGTGTGGTAAACTTTGACAACTCACAACACGAGTCACAAATGGTCAGGGTGGAAGGTAATGGTTTGTGAATACTAGTTATCTACTAGCAAGTACAAATAACTTCAATATGTAGTGGAACAATGTGGCTTCAAAGCACAGGGACCAACCAATGTATGCATATGTCACTGACCATGACGAAAGAATTTCACTTCATGTGGTCAACGTTGAAAACGCATAACACGAGTCACAAATGGTCAGAGGGGAAAACAATGGGTTGGGAACACTAGTTATCAACTAGCAAGTACAAAGACCTTCAACAAGCAGTGGCANGTTTGGGAAGCCTATGTATTGACTAGAAAGGACAAAGAACTTCAATACGTAGTGGCACGGTGTGGCTAATATGCACACCAAACAACCAAACTAGGCATATGTCACTGATCATGACCAGAGAATTTCAATATGGGTGGTCAACGTTGACCAACCATAACACGAGTCACAAACGGTCAGGACAGGAAACAATGCTATGGGAATATCGGTTCTCAACTACCAAGTAAAACGACCTTCAGTCAGTAGTAGCACGGTGTGGCTACCATGCACAATGACCGACCAAAGTAAGCATATGTACTGTCTTTGACCAAAGAAATCCGCTCTGTGTGGTCAACGTTTACAACTCATAATACGAGTCACCAATGGTCAGAGGGGGAAACAATGGTTTGGGAACACCAAGTATCACATAGCAAGCACAAGGGGCTTCAATACATTGTGGCACGGTGTGGAGACCATGCACGATGACCAACCAAAGTAGGCATATGTCACTGACCATGAGCAAATAATGTCACTAAGTGTGGTAAACGTTGACAACTCATAACACGAGTCACAAATGGTCAGGGTGGAAGATAATGGTTTTTTCATACTAGTTATTGACTAGCAAGTACAAATACCTTCAATATGTAGTGGCACAATGTGGCTTCAATGCACAGTGACCAATCAAAGTATGCATATGTCACTAACCATGACCAACAAATTTCACTTCATGTGGTCAACGTTGAAAACGCATAACAAGAGTCACAAATGGTCAGAGGGAAAAACAATGGGTTGGAAACACTAGTTATCAACTAGCAAGTACAAAGACCTTCAATAAGCAGTGGCACGGTACGACTAGCATGCATAGTGACCAACCAAAGGGATGCATACGTCACTGACTACGACCGAATAAGTCCAGTACCTGTGGTCAACATTGACAACTCATAACACTAGTCACAAATGGTCAGAGGGAGAGACAATGGTTTAAGAAGCATATGTACTGACTAGAAAGGACAAATAACTTCAATACGTAGTGGCACGGTGTGGCTAACATGCACACCAAACAACCAAACTAGGCATATGTCACTGATCATGACCAGAGAATTTCAATATGGGTGGTCAATGTTGACCAACCGTAACAAGAGTCACAAACGGTCAGGAGAGGAAACAATGCTATGGGAATATCGGTTCTCAACTACCAAGTACAACGACCTTCAGTCATTAGTATCACGGTGTGACTACCATGCACAATGACCGACCAAAGTAGGCATATGTACTGCCTTTGACCAAAGAAATCCGCTGTGTGTGGTCAACGTTGACAACTCATAATACGAGTCACAAATGGTCAGAGGGGGAACAATGGTTTGGGAACACCAAGTATCAAATAGCAAGCACAAGGGGCTTCAATACGCTGTGGCACGGTGTGGAGACCATCCACGATGACCAACCAAAGTAGGCACATGTCACAGATCGTGCCCAAATAATGTCACTAAGTGTGGTAGACTTTGACAACTCATAACACGAGTCACAAATGGTCAGGGTCGTAGATAATGGTTCGTGAATACTAGGTATCGGCTAGCAAGTACAAATACCATCAATATGTAGTGGCACAATGTGGCTTCAATGCACAGTGACCAACCAAAGTATGCATGTGTCACTAACCATGACCAACAAATTTCACTTCATGTGGTCAACGTTGAAAACGCAAAACACGAGTCACAAATGGTCAGAGGGGAAAAAATGGGTTGGGAACACTAGTTATCAACTAGCGAGTACAAAGAACTTCAACAAGCAGTGGCACGGTATGGCTAGCGTGCACAGTGACCAACCAAAGGATGCATACATCACTGACTACGGCCGAATACGTCCACTATGTGTGGTCAACATTGACAACTCATAACACGAGTCACAAATGGTCAGAGGGAGAGACAATGGTTTGGGAAGCCTATGTATTGACTAGAATGGACAAAGAACTTCAATACGTAGTGGCAAGGTGTGGCTAATATGCACACCAAACAACCAAACTAGGCATATGTCACTGATCATGACCAGAGAATTTCAATATGGGTGGTCAACGTTGGCCAACCATAACACGAGTCACAAACGGTCAGGAGAGGAAACAATGCTATGGGAATATCGGGTCTCAACTACCAAGTACAACGACCTTCATTCAGTAGTAGCACGGTGTGGCTACCATGCACGATGGCCGACCAAAGTAGGCATTTGTACTGCCTTTGACCAAAGAAATCTGCTCTGTGTGGTCAACGTTTACAACTCATAATACGAGTCACCAATGGTCACAGGGTGAAACAATGGTTTGGGAACACCAAGAATCACATAGCAAGCACAAGGGGCTTCAATACGTTGTGGCACGGTGTGGAGACCATGCACGATGACCAACCAAAGTAGGCATATGTCACTGACCATGAGCAAATAATGTCACTNTTGACAACTCATAACACGAGTCACAAATGGTCAGAGGGAGAGACAATGGTTTGGGAAGCCTATGTATTGACTAGAAAGGACAAAGAACTTCAATACGTAGTGGCACGGTGTGGCTAATATGCACACCAAACAACCAAACTAGGCATATGTGACTGATCATGACTAGAAAATTTCAATATGGGTGGTCAACGTTGACCAACCATAACACGAGTCACAAACGGTCAGGACAGGAAACAATGCTATGGGAATATCGGTTCTCAAATACCAAGTACAACGACTTTCAGTCAGTAGTAGCACGGTGTGGCTACCATGCACAATGACCGACCAAAGTAGGCATATGTACTGCCTTTGACCAAAGAATTCCGCTGTGTGTGGTCAACGTTTACAACTCATAATACGAGTCACAAATGGTCAGAGGGGGAAACAATGGTTTGGGAACACCATGTATCACATAGCAAGCACAAGGGGCTTCAATATGTTGTGTCACGGTGTGGAGACCATGCACGATGACCAACCAAAGTAGGCATATGTCACTGATCATGACCAAATAATGTCACCAAGTGTGGTAAACTTTGACAACTCACAACACGACTCACAAATGGTCAGGGTGGAAGGTAATGGTTTGTGAATACTAGTTATCGACTAGCAAGTACAAATACCTTTAATATGTAGTGGCACAATGTGGCTTCAATGCACAGTGCCCAACCAAAGTATGCATATGTCACTGACCATGACGAACGAATTTCACTTCATGTGGTTAACGTTGAAAACGCATAACACGAGTCACAAATGGTCAGATGGGAAAACAATGGGTTGAGAACATCAGTTATCAACTAGCAAGTACAAAGACCTTCAACAAGCAGTAGCACGGTATGGCTAGCATGCACAGTGACCAACCAAAGGATGCATATGTCACTGACTACGACCGAATAAATCCACTATGTGTGGTCAACATTGACAACTCATAGCACGAGTCACAAATGGTCAGAGGGAGAGACAATGGTTTGGGAAGCCTATGTATTGACTAGAAAGGACAAAAAACTTCAATACGCAGTGGCACGATGTGGCTTATATGCACACCAAACAACCAAACTAGGCATATGTCACTGATCATGACCAGAGAATTTCAATATGGGTGGTCAACGTTGACCAACCATAACACGAGTCACAAACGGTCAGGACAGGAAACAATGCTATGGGAATATCGGTTCTCAACTACCAAGTATAACGACCTTCAGTAAGTAGTAGCACGGTGTGGCTACCATGCACAATGACCGACCAAAGTAGGCATATGTACTGCCTTTGACCAAACAAATCCGCTGTGTGTGGTCAATGTTGACAACTCATAATACGAGTCACAAATGGTCAGAGGGGGAAACAATGGTTTGGGAACACCAAGTATCAAATAGCAAGCACAAGGGGCTTCAATACGTTGTGGCACGGTGTGGAGACCATGCACGATGACCAACCAAAGTAGGCATATGTCACTGACCATGAGCAAATAATGTCAAAAAGTGTGGTAAACTTTGACAACTCATAACACGAGTCACAAATGGTCAGCGTGGAAGATAATGCTTTGTGCATACTAGTTATCGACTAGCAAGTACAAATACCTTCAATATGTAGTGGCACAATGTGGCTTCAATGCACAGTGACCAACCAAAGTATGCATATGTCACTAACCATGACCAACAAATTTTACTTCATGTGGTCAACGTTGAAAATGCATAACACGAGCCACAAATGGTCAGAGGGGAAAACAATGGGTTGGGAACACTAGTTATCAACTAGCAAGTACAAGTACCAAAGTAAGGATATGTACTGCCTTTGACCAAAGAAATCCGCTGTGTGTGGTCAACGTTTACAACTCATAATAAGAGTCACAAATGGTCAGAGGGGGAAACAATGGTTTGGGAACACCATGTATCACATAGCAAGCACAAGGGGCTTCAATACGTTGTGGCACGGTGTGGATACCATGCACGATGACCAACCAAAGTAGGCATATGTCACTGACCATGACCAAATAATGTCACTAAGTGTGGTAAACTTTGACAACTCACAACACGACTCACAAATGGTCAGGGTGGAAGAGAATGGTTTGTGAATACTAGTTATCGACTAGAAAGTACAAATACCTTTAACATGTAGTGTTACAATGTGGCTTCAATGCACAGTGACCAACCAAAGTATGCATATGTCACTAACCATGACGAACGAATTTCAATTCATGTGGTCAACGTTGAAAACGCATAACACGAGTCACAAATGGTCAGAGGGGAAAACAATGGGTTGAGAACATCAGTTATCAACTAGCAAGTACAAAGACATTCAACAAGCAGTGGCACGGTATGGCTAGCGTGCACAGTGACCAACCAAAGGATGCATATGTCACTGACTACGACCGAATAAGTCCACTATGTCTGGTCAACATTGACAACTCATAACACGAGTCACAAATGGTCAGAGGGAGAGCAATGGTTTGGGAAGCCTATGTATTGACTAGAAAGGACAAGGAACCTCAATACACAGTGGCACGGTGTGGCTAATATGCACACCAAACAACCAAACTAGGCATATGTCACTGATCATGACCACAGAATTTCAATATGTGTGGTCAATGTTGACCAACCATAACACGAGGCACAAACGGTCAGGAGAGGAAACAATGCTATGGGAATATCGGTTCTCAACTACCAAGTACAACGACCTTCAGTCAGTAGTAGCACGGTATGGCTACCATGCACAATGACCGACCAAAGTAGGCATATGTACTGCCTTTGACCAAAGAAATCCACTGTGTGTGGTCAACGTTGACAACTCATAATACGAGTCACAAATGGTCAGAGGGAGAGCAATGGTTTGGGAAGCCTATGTATTGACTAGAAAGGACAAAGAACTTCAATACGTAGTGGCACGGTGTGGCTAATATGCACACCAAACAATCAAACTAGGCATATGTCACTGTTCATGACCAGAGAATTTCAATATGGGTGGTCAACGTTGACCAACCATAACACGAGTCATAAACGGTCAGGAGAGGAAACAATGCTATGGGAATATCGGTTCTCAACTACCAAGTACAACGACCTTCAGTCAGTAGTAGCACGGTATGGCTACCATGCACAATGACCGACCAAAGTAGGCATATGTACTGCCTTTGACCAAAGAAATCCACTGTGTGTGGTCAACGTTGACAACTCATAATACGAGTCAGAAATGGTCAGAGGGGGAAAAAATGGTTTGGGAACAGCAAGTATCAAATAGCAAGCACAAGGGGCTTCAATACGCTATGGCACTGTGTGGAGACCATGGACGATGACCAACCAAAGTAGGCATATAACACTGATCATGCCCAAATAATGTCATTAAGTGTGGTAGACTTTGACAACTTATAACACGAGTCACAAATGGTCAGGGTGGTAGATAATGGTTTGTGAATACTAGGTATCGACTAGCAAGTACAAATACCTTCAATATGTACAGGCACAACGTGGCTTCAATGCACAGTAACCAACCAAAGTATGCATATGTCACTAACCATGACCAACAAATTTCACTTCATGTGGTCAACGTTGAAAACGCATAACACGAGTCACAAATGGTCAGAGGGGAAAACAATGGGTTGGGAACACTAGTTATCAACTAGCAAGTACAAAGACCTTCAACAAGCAGTGGCACCGTATGGCTAGCGTGCACAGTGACCAACCAAAGGATGCATACGTCACTGACTACGACTGAATAAGTTCACTATGTGTGGTCAATATTGACAACTCATAACACGAGTCACAAATGGTCAGAGGAAGAGACAATAATTGGGGAAGCCTATGTATTGACTAGAAAGGACAAAGAACTTCAATACGCAGTGGCACGGTGTGGCTTATATGCACACCAAACAACCAAACTAGGCATATGTCACTGTTCATGACCAGAGAATTTCAATATGGGTGGTCAACGTTGACCAACCATAACACGAGTCACAAACGGTCAGGAGAGGAAACAATGCTATGGGAATATTGGTTCTCAACTACCAAGTACACCGACCTTCAGTCAGTAGTAGCACGGTGTAGCTACCATGCACAATGACCGACCAAAGTAGGCATATGTACTGCCTTTGACCAAAGAAATCCGCTCTGTGTGGTCAACATTTACAACTCATAATACGAGTCACCAATGGTCAGAGGGGGAAAAAATGGTTTGGGAACACCAAGTATCACATAGCAAGCACAAGGGGCTTCAATAGGTTGTGGCACGGTGTGGAGACCATGCACGATGACCAACCGAAGTAGGCATATGTCACTGACCATGAGCAAATAATGTCTGTAAGTGTGGTAAACTTTGATAACTCATAACACGAGTCACAAATGGTCAGGGTGGAAGATAATGGTTTGTGCATACTAGTTATTGACTAGCAAGTACAAATACCTTCAATATGTAGTGGCACAATGTGGCTTCAATGCACAGTGACCAACCAAAGTATGCATATGTCACTAACCATGACCAACAAATTTCACTCCATGTGGTCAACGTTGAAAACGCATAACACGAGTCACAAATGGTCAGAGGGGAAAAAAATGGGTTGGGAACACTAGTTATCAACTAGCAAGTATAAAGACCTTCAATAAGCAGTGGCACGGTATGGCTAGCGTGCACAGTGACCAACCAAAGGGATGCATACGTCACTGACTACGACCAAATAAGTCCACTATGTGTGGTCAACATTGACAACTCATAACACGAGTCACAAATGGTCAAAGGGAGAGACAATGGTTTAAGATGCATATGTATTGACTAGAAAGGACAAAGAACTTCAATACGTAGTGGCACGGTGTGGCTAATATGGACACCAAACAACCAAACTAGGCATATGTCACTGATCATGACCACAGAATTTCAATATGGGTGGTCAATGTTGACCAACCATAACACGAGTCACAAACGGTCAGGAGAGGAAACAATGCTATGGGAATATCGGTTCTCAACTACCAAGTACAACGACCTTCAGTCAGTAGTCGCACAGTGTGACTACCATGCACAATGACCGACCAAAGTAGGCATATGTACTGCCTTTGACCAAAGAAATCCGCTCTGTGTGGTCAACTTTTATAACTCATAATACGAGTCACCAATGGTCAGAGGGGGAAAAAATGGTTTGGGAACACCAAGTATCACATAGCAAGCACAAGGGACTTCAATACATTGTGGCACGGTGTGGAGACCATGCACGATGACCAACCAAAGTAGGCATATGTCACTGACCATGACCAAATAATGTCACTAAGTCTGGTAAACTCTGACCACTCACAACACGAGTCACAAATGGTCAGGGTGGAAGGTAATGGTTTGTGAATACTAGTTATCTACTAGCAAGTACAAATACCTTCAATATGTATTGGCACAATGTGGCTTCAAAGCACAGTGACCAACCAATGTATGCATATGTCACTGACCATGACAAAAGAATTTCACTTCATGTGGTCAACGTTGAAAACGCAGAACACGAGTCACAAATGGTCAGAGGGGAAAACAATGGGTTGGGAACACTAGTTATCAACTAGCAAGTACAAAGACCTTCAACAAGTAGTGGCACGCTATGGCTAGCGTGCACAGTGACCAACCAAAGGATGCATACGTCACTGACTACGACCGAATAAGTCCACTATGTGTGGTCAACATTGACAACTCATAACACGAGTCACAAATGGTCAGAGGGAGAGACAATGGTTTAAGAAGCATATGTATTGACTAGAAAGGACAAAGAACTTCAATACGTAGTGGCACGGTGTGGCTTATATGCACACCAAACAACCAAACTAGGCATATGTCACTGATCATGACCACAGAATTTCAATATGGGTGGTCAATGTTGACCTACCATAACACGAGTCACAAACGGTCAGGACAGGAAACAATGCTATGGGAATATCGGTTCTCAACTACCAAGTACAAAGACCTTCAGTCAGTAGTAGCACAGTGTGACTACTATGCACAATGACCGACCAAAGTAGGCATATGTACTGCCTTTGACCAGAGAAATCCGTTGTGTGTGTTCAACGTTAACAACTCATAATACGAGTCACAAATGGTCAAAGGGGGAAAAATGGTTTGGGAACACCAAGTATCAAATAGCGAGCACAAGGGGCTTCAATACGCTGTGGCACGGTGTGGAGACCATGCACGATGACCAACCAAAGTAGGCATATGTCACTGATCATGCCCAAATAATGTCACCAAGTGTGGTAAACTTTGACAACTCATAACACGAGTCACAAATGGTCAGGGTGGTACATAATGGTTTGTGAATACTAGGTATCGACTAGCAAGTACACATACCTTCAAAATGTAGTGGCACAATGTGGCTTCAATGCACAGTAACCAACCAAAGTGTGCATATGTCACTAACCATGACCAACAAATTTCACTTCATGTGGTCAACGTTGAAAATGCATAACACGAGTCACAAATGGTCAGAGGGGAAAACAATGCGTTGGGAACACTAGTTATCAACTAGCAAGTACAAAGACCTTCAACAAGCAGTGGCAACTTATGGCTAGCGTGCACAGTGACCAACCAAAGGATGCATACGTCACTGACTACGCCCGAATACGTCCACTATGTGTGGTCAACATTGACAACTCATAACACGAGTCATAAATGGTCAGAGGGAGAGGCAATGGTTTGGGAGGCCTATGTATTGACTAGAAAGGACAAAGAACTTCAATACGTAGTGGCACGGTGTGGCTAATATGCACATCAAACAACCAAACTAGGCATATGTCACTGATCATGACCAGATAATTTCAATATGGGTGGTCAACGTTGACCAACCATAACACGAGTCACAAACGGTCAGGACAGGAAACAATGCTATGGGAATATCGGTTCTCAACTACCAAGTACAACGACTTTCAGTCAGTAGTAGCACGGTGTGGATACCATGCACAATGACCGACCAAAGTAGGCATATGTACTGCCTTTGACCAAAGAAATCTGCTGTGTGTGGTCAACGTTTACAACTCATAATATGAGTCACAAATGGTCAGAGGGGGAAACAATGGTTTGGGAACACCATGTATCACTTAGCAAGCACAAGGGGCTTCAATACGTTGTGGCACGGTGTGGAGATCATGCACGATGACCAACCAAAGTAGGCATATGTCACTGACCATGACCAAATAATGTCACTAAGTGTGGTAAAATTTGACAACTCACAACACCACTCAAAAATGGTCAGGGTGGAAGGTAATGGTTTTTGAATACTAGTTATTGACTAGCAAGTACAAATACCTTCAATATGTAGTGGCACAATGTGGCTTCAAAGCAGAGTGACCAACCAATGTATGCATATGTCACTGACCATGACGAAAGAATTTCACTTCATGTGGTCAACGTTGAAAACGCAGAACACGAGTCACAAATGGTCAGAGGGGAAAACAATGGGTTGGGAACACTAGTTATCAACTAGAAAGTACAAAGACCTTCAACAAGCAGTGGCACGGTATGGCTAGCCTGCACAGTGATCAACCAAAGGATGCATACGTCACTGACTACGACCGAATAAGTCCACTATGTGTGGTCAACATTGACAACTCATAACACAAGTCACAAATGGTCAGAGGGAGAGACAATGGTTTGGGAAGCCTATGTATTGACTAGAAAGGACAAAGAACTTCAATACGTAGTGGCACGGTGTGGCTAATATGCACACCAAACAACCAAACTAGGCGTATGTCACTGATCATGACCAGAGAATTTCAATATGGGTGGTCAACGTTGACCAACCATAACACGAGTCACAAACGGTCAGGACAGGAAACAATGCTATGGGAATATCGGTTCTCAACTACCAAGTACAACGACCTTCAGTCAGTAGTAGCACGGTGTGGCTACCATGCAAAATGACCGACCAAAGTAGGCATATGTACTGCCTTTGACCAAAGAAATCCGCTCTGTGTGGTCAACGTATACAACTCATAATACGAGTCACCAACGGTCAGAGGGGGAAACAATGGTTTGGGAACAGCAAGTATCACATAGCAAGCACAAGGAGCTTCAATACGTTGTGGCACGGTGTGGAGACCATGCACGATGACCAACCAAAGTAGGAATATGTCACTGACCATGAGCAAATAATGTCAGTAAGTGTGGTAAACTTTGACAACTCATAACACGAGTCACAACTGGTCAGGGTGGAAGATAATGGTTTGTGCATACTAGTTATTGACTAGCAAGTACAAATACCTTCAATATGTAGTCGCACAATGTGGCTTCAATGCACAGTGACCAACCAAAGTATGCATATGTCACTAACCATGACCAACAAATTCACTTCATGTGGTCAACGTTGAAAACGCATAACACGAGTCACAAATGGTCAGAGGGGAAGACAATGGGTTGGGAACACTAGTTATCAACTAGCAAGTACAAAGACCGTCAATAAGCAATGGCACAATATGGCTAGCGTACACAGTGACCAACCAAAGGGATGCATACATCACTGACTACGACCGAATAGGTCCACTATGTGTGGTCAACATTGACAACTCATAACACGAGTCACAAATGGTCAGAGGGAGAGAGGATGGTTTCAGATGCATATGTATTGACTAGAAAGGACTAAGAAATTCAATACGTAGTGGCACGGTGTGGCTAATATGCACACAAAACAACCAAACTAGGCATATGTCACTGATCATGACCACGGAATTTCAATATGGGTGGTCAATGTTGACCAACCATAACACGAGTCACAAACGGTCAGGAGAGGAAACAATGTTATGGGAATATCGGTTCTCAAATACCAAGTACAACAACCTTCAGTCAGTAGTAGCACGGTGTGACTACCATGCACAATGACCGACCAAAGTAGGCATATGTACTGCCTTTGACCAAAGAAATCCGCTGTGTGTGGTCAACGTTTACAACTCATAATACGAGTCACAAATGGTCAAAGGGGGAATCAATGGTTTGGGAACACCAAATATCACATAGGAAGCACAAGGGGCTTCAATACGTTGTGGCACGGTGTGGAGACCATGCACGATGACCAACCAAAGTAGGCATATGTCACTGACAATGAGCAAATAATGTCACTAAGTGTGGTAAACTTTGACAACTCATAACACGAGTCACAAATGGTCAGGGTGGAAGATAATGGTTTGTGCATACTAGTTATTGACTAGCAAGTACAAATACCTTCAATATGTAGTGGCACAGTGTGCCTTCAATGCACAGTCACCAACCAAAGTATGCATATGTCACTAACCATGACCAAAAAATTTCACTTCATGTGGTCAACGTTGAAAACGCATAACACGAGTCACAAATGGTCAGAGGGGAAAACAATGGGTTGGGAACACTAGTTATCAACTAGCAAGTACAAAGACCTTCAACAAGCAGTGGCACGGTATGGCTAGCGTGCACATTGACCAACCAAAGGATGCATACGTCACTGACTACGGCCGAATACGTCCACTATGTGTGATCAACATTGACAACTCATAACACAAGTCACAAATGGTCAGAGGGAGAGACAATGGTTTAAGAAGCATATGTATTGACTAGAAAGGACAAAGAACTTCAACTAGTGCCTTTGACCATGTATCAACTACTGCCTTTGACCATGTATTGACTATGTGGTAAACTTTGAAAACTCACAACAAAACAATGGGTTGGGAACACAGGTCAATTAGCAAGTCCAAAGACCTTCAACAAGCAGTGGCACGGTCTGGCTAGCGTGCACAGTGACCGACCAAAGGATGCATACGTCACTGACTACGACCGAACAAGTCCACTGTGTGGTAAACTTTCACAACTCACAACACGAGTCACAAATGGTCAGAGGGAGAGACAATGGTTTGGGAAGCCTATGTATTGACTAGAAAGGACAAAGAACTTCAATACGTAGTGGCACGGTGTGGCTAATATGCACACCAAACAACCAAACTAGGCGTATGTCACCGATCATGACAAGAGAATTTCAATATGGGTGGTCAACGTTGACCAACCATAACACGAGTCACAAACGGTCAGGAGAGGGAACAATGCTATGGGAATATCGGTTCTCAACTACCAAGTACAACGACCTTCAGTCAGTAGTAGCGCGGTGTGACTACCATGCACAATGACCGACCAAAGTAGGCATATGTACTGCCTTTGACCAAAGAAATCCACTGTGTGTGGTCAACGTTGACAACTCATAATATGAGTCACAAATAGTCAGAGGGGGAAAAATGGTTTGGGAACACCAAGTATCAAATAGCAAGCACAAGGGGCTTCAATACGCTGTGGCATGGTGTGGAGACCATGCACGATGACCAACCAAAGTAGGCATATGTCATTGATCATGCCCAAATAATGTCACTAAGTGTGGTAAACTTTGACAACTCATAACACGAGTCACAAATGGTCAGGGTGGTAGATAATGGTTTGTGAATACTAGGTATCGACTAGCAAATACAAATACCTTCAGTATGTAGTGGCACAATGTGGCTTCAATGCACAGTAACCAACCAAAGTATGCATATGTCACTAACCATGACCAACAAATTTCACTTCATGTGGTCAACGTTGAAAACACATAACACGAGTCACAAATGTTCAGATGGGAAAACAATGGGTTGGGAACACTAGTTATCAACTAGCAAGTATAAATACCTTCAATAAGCAGTGGCATGGTATGGCTAGCGTGCACAGTGACCAACCAAAGGATGCATACGTCACTGACTACGACCGAATAAGTCCACTATGTGTGGTCAACATTGACAACTCATAACACAAGTCACAAATGGTCAGATGGAGAGACAATGGTCTGGGAAGCCTATGTATTGACTAGAAAGAACAAAGAACTTCAATACATAGTGGCACGGTGTGGCTAATATGAACACCAAACAACCAAACTAGGCATATGTCACTGATCATGACCACAGAATTTCAATATGGGTGGTCAACCTTGACCAACCATAAGACGAGTCAAAAACGGTCGGGGCAGGAAACAATGCTATGGGAATATCGATTCTCAACTACCAAGTACAACGACATTCAGTCAGTAGAAGCACGGTGTGGCTACCATGCACAATGACCGACCAAAGTAGGCATATGTACTGCCTTTGACCAAAGAAATCCGCTGTGTGTGGTCAACGTTGACAACTCATAATACGAGACAAAAATGGTCAGAGGGGGAAAAAATGGTTTGGGAACACCAAGTATCACATAGCAAGCACAAGGGGCTTCAATACGTTGTGGCACGGTGTGGAGACCATGCACGATGACCAACCAAAGTAGGCATATGTCACTGACCATGACCAAATAATGTCAATAAGTGTGGTAAACTTTGACAACTCACAACACGAGTCACGAATGGTCAGGTTGGAAGGTAATGGTTTGTGAAGACTAGTTATCTACTAGCAAGTACAAATACCTTCAATATGTAGTGGCACAATGTGGCTTCAATGCACAGTGACCAACCAAAGTATGCATATGTCACTGAACATGACGAAAGAATTGCACTTCATGTGGTCAACGTTGAAAACGCATAACAAGAGTCACAAATGGTCAGAGGGGATAACAATGGATTGGGAACACTAGTTATCAACTAGGAAGTACAAAGACCTTCAACAAGCAGTGGCACGGTATGGCTGGCATGCAAAGTGACCAACTTAAGGATGCATACATCACCGACTACGACCGAATAAGTCCACTATGTGTGGTCAACATTGACAACTCATAACACGAGTCACAAATGGTCAGAGGGAGAGACAATGGTTTGGGAAGCCTATGTATTGACTAGAAAGTACAAAGAACTTTAATACGTAGTGGCACGACGTGGCTAATATGCACACCAAACAACCAAACTAGGCATATGTCACTGATCATGACCACAGAGTTTCAATATGGGTGGTAAATGTTGACCAACCATAACACGAGTCACAAACAGTCAGGACAGGAAACAATGCTATTGGAATATCGGTTCTCAACTACCAAGTACAACGACCTTCAGTCAGTAGTAGCACGGTGTGGCTACCATGCACAATGACCGACCAAACTAGGCATATGTACTGCCTTTGACCACAGAAATCCGCTGTATGTGGTCAACG
>SZWC01000627.1:87038-105298 GCA_023375785.1 Penium margaritaceum | reverse complement strand
GTCACTGACTACGACCGAATAAGTCCACTATGTGTGGTCAACATTGACAACTCATAACACGAGTCACAAATGGTCAGAGGGAGAGACAATGGTTTAAGAAGCATATGTATTGACTAGAAAGGACAAAGAACTTCAATACGTAGTGGCACGGTGTGGCTAATATGCACACCAAACAACCAAACTAGGCATATGTCACTGATCATGACCAGAGACTTTCAATATAGGTGGTCAACGTTGACCAACCATAACACGAGTCACAAACGGTCAGGACGGGAAACAATGCGATGGGAATATCGGTTCTCAACTACAAAGTACAACGACTTTCAGTCAGTAGTAGCACGGTGTGGCTACCATGCACAATGACCGACCAAAGTAGGCATATGTACTGCCTTTGACCAAGGAAATCCGCTGTGTGTGGTCAACGTTTACAACTCATAATACGAGTCACAAATGGTCAGAGGGGGAAACAATGGTTTGGGAACACCATGTATCACATAGCAAGCACAAGGGGCTTCAATACGTTGTGGCACGGTGTGGATACCATGCACGATGACCAACCAAAGTAGGCGTATGTCACTGACCATGACCAAATAATGTCACTAAGTGTGGTAAACTTTGACAACTTACAACACGGCTCACAAATGGTCAGGGTGGAAGGTAATGGTTTGTGAATACTAGTTATCGACTAGCAAGTACAAATACCTTTCATATGTAGTGGCACAATGTGGCTTCAATGCACGGTGACCAACCAAAATATGCATGTGTCACTAACCATGACCAACAAATTTCACTTCATGTGGTCAATGTTGAAAACGCATAACATGAGTCACAAATGGTCAGAGGGGAGAACAATGGGTTGGGAACACTAGTTATCAACTAGCAAGTACAAAGACCTTCAATAAGCAGTGGCATGGTATGGCTAGCGTGCACAGTGACCAACCAAAGGATGCATACGTCACTGACTACGACCGAATAAGTTCACTATGTGTGGTCAACATTGACAAGTCATAACAGGAGTCACAAATGGTCAGAGGGAGAGACAATGGTTTACAAAAGCATATGTATTGACAGGACAAAGAAATTCAATACGTAGTGGCACGGTGTGGCTAATATGCACACCAAACAACCAAAATAGGCATATGTCACTGATCATGACCACAGAATTTCAATATGGGTGGTCAATGTTGACCAACCATAACACGAGTCACAAACGGTCAGGATAGGAAACAATGCTATGGGAATATCGGTTCTCAACTACCAAGTACAACGACCTTCAGTCAGTAGTAGCACGGTGTGGCTACCATGCACAATGACCGACCAAAGTAGGCATATGTACTGCCTTTGACCAAAGAAATCCGCTGTGTGTGGTCAACGTTTACAACTCATAATACGAGTCACAAATGGTCAGAGGGGGAAACAATGGTTTGGGAACACCAAGTATCACATAGCAAGCACAAGGGGATTCAAACTGCTGTGGCACGGTGTGGAGACCATGCACGATGACCAACCAAAGTAGGCATATGTCACTGACCATGAGCAAATAATGTCACTAAGTGTGGTAAACTTTGACAACTCATAACACGAATCACAAGTGGTCAGGGTGGTAGATAATGGTTTGTGAATACTAGGTATCGACTAGCAAGTACAAATACCTTCAATATGTAGTGGCACAGTGTGGCTTCAATGCACAGTCACCAACCAAAGTATGCATATGTCACTAACCATGACCAACAAATTTCACTTCATGTGGTCAACGTTGAAAACGCATAACACGAGTCACAAATGGTCAGAGGGGAAAACAATGGGTTGGGAACACTAGTTATCAACTAGCGAGTAGAAAGAACTTCAACAAGCAGTGGTGCGGTATGGCTAGCGTGCACACTAACCAACCAAAGGATGCATGCGTCACTGACTACGACCGAACACGTCCACTTTGTGTGGTCAACATTGACAACTCATAACACGAGTCACAAATGGTCAGAGGGAGAGACAATGGTTTGCAAAGCCTATGTATTGACTAGAAAGGACAAAGAACTTCAATACGTAGTGGCATGGTGTGGCTAATATGCACACCAAACAACCAAACTAGGCATATGTCACTGATCATGACCAGAGAATTTCAATATGGGTGGTCAATGTTGACCAACCATAACACGAGTCACAAACGGTCAGGATAGGAAACAATGCTATGGGAATAGCGGTTCTCAAGTACCAAGTACAACGATTTTCAGTCAGTAGTAGCACGATGTGGCTACCATGCACAATGTCCGACCAAAGTAGGCATATGTACTGCCTTTGACCAAAGAAATCCGCTGTGTGTGGTCAACGTTTACAACTCATAATACGAGTCACAAATGGTCAGAGGGGGAAACAATGGTTTGGGAACACCATGTATAACATAGCAAGCACAAGGGGCTTCAATATGTTGCTGCACGGTGTGGAGACCATGCACGATGACCAACCAAAGTAGGTATATGTCACTGACCATGACCAAATAATGTCACTAAGTGTGGTAAACTTTGACAACTTACAACACGACTAAAAAATGGTCAGGGTGGAAGGTAATGATTTGTGAATACTAGTTTTCGACTAGCAAGTACAAATACCTTCAATATGTAGTGGCACAATGTGGCTTCAATGCACAGTGACCAACGAAAGTATGCATATGTCACTGACCATGACGAGAGAATTTCACTTCATGTGGTCAACGTTGAAAACGCATAACACGAGTCACAAATGGTCAGAGGGGAAAAAAATGGGTTTGGAATACAGTTATCAACTAGCAAGTACAAAGACCTTCAACAAGTAGTGGCACGGTATGGCTAGCATGCACAGTGACCAACCAAAGGATACATACGTCACTGACTACGACCGAATAAGTCCACTATGTGTGGTCAACATTGAAAACTCATGACACGAGTCACAAATGGTCAGAGGGAGAGACAATGGTTTGGGAAGCCTATGTATTGACTAGAAAGGAAAAAGAGCTTCAATACGTAGTGGCACGGTGTGGCTAATATGCACACCAAACAATCAAACTAGGCATATGTCACTGATCATGACCAGAGAATTTCAATATGGGTGGTCAACGTTGACCAACCATAACACGAGTCACAAATGGTCAGAGAGGAAAACAATGGTTTGGGAACACCAAGTATCACATAGCAAGCACAAGGGGCTTCAATACGTTGTGGCACAGTGTGGAGACCATGCACGATGACCGACCAAAGTAGGCATATGTCACTGATCATGACCAGAGAATTTCAATATGGGTGGTCAACGTTGACCAACCATAACACGAGTCACAAACGGTCAGGAGAGGAAACAATGCTATGAGAAAATCGGTTCTCAACTACCAAGTACAACGACCTTCAGTCAGTAGCAGCACGGTGTGGCTACCATGCACAATGACCGGCCAAAGTAGGCATATGTACTGCCTTTGACCAAAGAAATCCGCTGTGTGTGGTAAACGTTGGCAACTCATAATACGAGTCACAAGTGATCAGAGGGGGAAAAAATGGTTTGGGAACACCAAGTATCACATAGCAAGCAAAAGGGGCTTCAATAAGTTGTGGCACGGTGTGGAGACCATGCACGATGACCGACCAAAGTAGGCATATGTCACTGACCATGACCAAATAATGTCACTAAGTGTGGTAAACTTTGACAACTCATAACACAAGTCACAAATGGTCAGGGTGGAAGATAATGGTTTGTGCATACTAGTTATTGACTAGCAAGTACAAATAACTTCAATATGTTGTGGCACAATGTATCTTCAATGCACAGTGACCAACCAAAGTATGCATATGTCACAAACCATGACCAACAAATTTCACTTCATGTGGTCAACGTTGAAAACGCATAACACGAGTCACAAATGGTCAGAGGGCAAAACAATGGGTTGGGAACACTAGTTATCAACTAGCAAGTACAAGGATCTTCAACAAGCAGTGGCACCGTATGGCTAGCGTGCACAGTGACCAACCAAAGGATGCATATGTCACTGACTACGGCCGAATACGTCCACTATGTGTGGTCAACATTGACAACTCACAACACGAGTCACAAATGGACAGAGGGAGAGACAATGTTTTGGGAAGCCTATGTATTGACTAGAAAGGACAAAGAACTTCAATACGTAGCGGTACGGTGTGGCGAATATGCACACCAAACAACCAAACTAGGCATATGTCACTGATCATGACCAGAGAATTTAAGTATGGGTGGTCAACGTTGACCAACCATAACACAAGTCACAAACGGTCAGGACAGGAAACAATGCTATGGGAATATCAGTTCTCAACTACCAAGTACAACGACTTTCAGTCAGTAGTAGCACGGTGTGGCTACCATGCACAATGACCGACCAAAGTAGGCATATGTACTGCCTTTGACCAAAGAAGTCCGCTGTGTGCGGTCAACGTTTACAACTCATAATACAAGTCACAAATGGTCAGAGGGGGAAACAATGGTTTGGGAACACCATGTATCACATAGCAAGCACAAGGGGCTTCAATACGTTGTGGCACGGTGTGGAGACCATGCACGATGACCAACCAAAGTAGGCATATGTCACTGACCATGACCAAATAATGTCACTAAGTGTGGTAAACTTTGACAACTCACAACACGACTCACAAATGGTCAGGGTGGAAGGTAATGGTTTGTGAATACTAGTTATCGACTAGCAAGTACAAATACCTTTAATATGTAGTGGCACAATGTGGCTTCAATGCAAAATGACCAACCAAAGTATGCATATGTCACTGACCATGAAGAACGAATTTCACTTCATGTGGTCAACGTTGAAAACGCATAACACGAGTCACAAATGGTCAGAGGGGAAAACAATGGGTTGAGAACATCAGTTATCAACTAGAAAGTACAAAGACCTTCAACAAGCAGTGGCACGGCATGGCTAGCGCGCACAGTGACCAACCAAAAGATGCATATGTCACTGACTACGACCGAATAAGTCCACTATGTGTGGTCAACATTGACAACTCATAACACGAGTCACAAATAGTCAGAGGGAGAGACAATGATTTGGGAAGCCTATGTATTGACTAGAGAGGAGAAAGAAATTCAATACGCAGTGGCACGGTGTGGCTTATATGCACACCAAACAACCAAACTAGGCATATGTCACTGATCATGACCAGAGAATTACAATATGGGTGGTCAACGTTGACCAACCATAACACGAGTCACAAACGGTCAGGAGAGGAAACAATGCTATGGGAATATCGGTTCTCAACTATCAAGTACAACGACCTTCAGTCAGTAGTAGCACGGTGTGGCTACCATGCACAATGACCGACCAAAGTAGGCATATGTACTGCCTTTCACCAAAGAAATCCGCTCTGTGTGGTCAACATTTACAACTCATAATACGAGTCACCAATGGTCAGAGGGGGAAACAATGGTTTGGGAACACCAAGTATCACATAGCAAGCACAAGGGGCTTCAATACGTTGTGGCACGGTGTGGAGACCATGCACGATGACCAACCAAAGTAGGCATATGTCACTGACCATGAGCAAATAATGTCACTAAGTGTGGTAAACTTTGACAACTCATAACACGAGTCACAAATGGTCAGGGTGGAAGATAATGGTTTGTGCATACTAGTTATTGACTAGCAAGTACAAATACCTTCAATATGTAGTGGAACAATGTGGCTTCAATGCACAGTGACCAACCAAAGTATGCATATGTCACTAACCATGACCAACAAATTTCACTTCATGTGGTCAACGTTGAAAACGCATAACACGAGTCACAAATGGTCAGAGGGGAAAACAATGGGTTGGGAACACTAGTTATCAACTAGCAAGTACAAAGACCTTCAACAAGCAGTGGCACGGTATGGCTAGCGTGCACAGTGACCAACCAAAGGATGCATACGTCACTGACTACGACCGAATAAGTCCACTATGTGTGGTCAACATTGACAACTCATAACACGAGTCACAAATGGCCAGGGTGGAAGNATACTAGTTATCGACTAGCAAGTACAAATACCTTCAATATGTAGTGGAACAATGTGGCTTCAATGCACAGTGACCAACCAAAGTATGCATATGTCACTAACCATGACCAACAAATTTCACTTCATGTGGTCAACGTTGAAAACGCATAACACGAGTCACAAATGGTCAGAGGGGAAAACAATGGGTTGGGAATACTAGTTATCAACTAGCAAGTACAAAGATCTTCAATAATCAGTGGCACGGTATGGCTAGCGTTCACAGTGACAAACCAAAGGGATGCATACATCACAGACTACGACCGAATAAGTCCACTATGTGTGGTCAACATTGACAACTCATAACACGAGTCACAAATGGTCAGGGGGAGAGACAATGGTTTAAGAAGAATATGTATTGACTAGAAAGGACAAAGAACTTCAATACGTAGTGGCACGGTGTGGCTAATATGCACAGCAAACAACCAAACTAGGCATATGTCACTGATAATGACCACAGAATTTCAATATGGGTGGTCAATGTTGACCAACCATAACACGAGTCACAAATGGTCAGGAGAGGAAACAATGCTATGGGAATATCGGTTCTCAACTACCAAGTACAACGACCTTCAGTCAGTAGTAGCACGGTGTGACTACCATGCACAATGACCAACCAAAGTAGGCATATGTCACTGACCATGACCAAATAATGTCACTAAGTGTGGTAAACTTTGACAACTCACAACACGACTCACAAATGGTCAGGGTGGAAGGTAATGGTTTGTGAATACTAGTTATCGACTAGCAAGTACAAATACCTTCAATATGTAGTGGAACAATGTGGCTTCAATGCACAGTGGCCAACCAAAGTATGCAGATGTCACTGACCATGACGAAAGAATTTCACTTCATGTGGTCAACGTTGAAAACGCATAACACGAGTCACAAATGGTCAGAGGGGAAAACAATGGGTTTGGAACATCAGTTATCAACCAGCAAGTACAAAGACCTTCAACAAGCATGGCTAGCGTGCACACTGACCAACCAAAGGATGCATACGTCACTGACTACGACCGAATAAGTCCACTATGTGTGGTCAACATTTACAACTCATAACACGAGTCACAAATAGTCAGAAGGAGAGACAATGATTTGGGAAGCCTATGTATTGACTAGAACGGAAAAAGAACTTCAATACGCAGTGACACGGTGTGGCTAATATGAACACCAAACAACCAAACTAGGCATATGTCACTGATCATGACCAGAGAATTTCAATATGGGTGGTCAATGTTGACCAACCATAACACGAGTCACAAATGGTCAGGACAGGAAACAATGCTATGGGAATATCGGTTCTCAACTACCAAGTATAACGACCTTCAGTCAGTAGTAGCACGGTGTGGCTACCATGCACAATGACCGACCAAAGTACGCATATGTACTGCCTTTGACCAAACAGATCCGCTGTGTGTGGTCAATGTGGACAACTCATAATACGAGTCACAAATGATCAGAGGGGGAAACAATGGTTTGGGAACACCAAGTATCAAATAGCAAGCACAAGGGGCTTCAATTTGTTGTGGCACGGTGTGGAGACCATGCACGATGACCAACCAAAGTAGGCATATGTCACTGACCATGAGCAAATAATGTCACAAAGTGTGGTAAACTTTGACAACTCATAACACGAGTCACAAATGGTCAGGGTGGAAGATAATGGTTTGTGCATACTAGTTATCGACTAGCAAGTACAAATACCTTCAATATGTAGTGGCACAATGTGGCTTCAATGCACAGTGACCAACAAATTTCACTTCATGTGGTCAACGTTGAAAATGCATAACACGAGTCACAAATGGTCAGAGGGGAAAACGATGGGTTGGGAACACTTGTTATCAACTAGCAAGTACAAAGACCTTCAACAAGCAGTGGCACGGTATGGCTAGCGTGCACAGTGACCAACCAAAGGATGCATACGTCACTGACTACGACCGAATAAGTCTACTATGTGTGGTCAACATTGACAACTCATAACACGAGTCACAAATGGTCAGAGGGAGAGACAATGGTTTGGGAAGCCTATGTATTGGCTAGAAAGGAAAAAGAGCTTCAATACATAGTGGCACGGTGTGGCTAATATGCACACCAAACAATCAAACTAGGCATATGTCACTGATCATGACCAGAGAATTTCAATATGGGTGGTCAACGTTGACCAACCATAACACGAGTCACAAACGGTTAGGAGAGGAAACAATGCTATGAGAATATCAGTTCTCAACTACCAAGTACAACGACCTTCATTCAGTAGTAGCCCGGTGTGGCTACCATGCACAATGACCGACCAAAGTAGGCATATGTACTGCCTTTGACCAAAGAAATCCGCTGTGTGTGGTAAACGTTGGCAACTCATAATACGAGTCAGAAATGATCAGAGGGGGAAAAGTGTTTGGGTACACCAAGTATCACATAGCAAGCACAAGGGGCTTCAAAACGTTGTGGCACGGTGTGGAGACCATGCACGATGACCAACCAAAGTAGGCATATGTCACTGACCATGACCAAATGATGTCACTAAGTGTGGTAAACTTTGACAACTCACAACACGAGTCACAAATGGTCAGGGTGGAAGGTAATGGTTTGTGAATACTAGTTATCTACTAGCAAGTATAAATACCTTCAATATGTAGTGGCACAATGTGTCTTCAAAGCACAGTGACCATCCAATGTATGCATATGTCACTGACCATGACGAACGAATTTAACTTCATGTGGTCAACGTTGAAAACGCATAACACGAGTCACAAATGGTCAGAGGGGAAAACAATGGGTTGGGAACACTAGTTATCAACTAGCAAGTACAAATACCTTCAACAAGCAATGGCACGGTATGGCTAGCGTGCACAGTGACCAACCAAAGGATGCATGCGTCACTGACTATGACCGAATAAGTCCACTATGTGTGGTCAACATTGACAACTCATAACACGAGTCACAAATGGTCAAGGGAGAGACAATGGTTTGGGAAGCCTATGTATTGACTAGAAAGGACAAAGAACTTCAATACGTAGTGGCACGGTGTGGCTAATATGCACACAAAACAACCAAACTAGGCGTATGTCGCTGATCATGACCAGAGAATTTCAATATGGGTGGTCAACATTGACCAACCATAACACGAGTCACAAACGGTCAGGACAGGAAACAATGCTATGAGAATATCGGTTCTCAACTACCAAGTACGACTTTCAGTCAGTAGTAGCATGGTGTGGCTACCATGCACAGTGACCGACCAAAGTAGGCATATGTACTGCCTTTGACCAAAGAAATCCGCTATGTGTGGTAAACGTTGGCAACTCATAATACGAGTCACCAATGGTCAGAGGGAGAAACAATGGTTTGGGAACACCAAGTGTCACATAGGAAGCACAAGGGGCTTCAATACGTTGTGGCACGGTGTGGAGACCATGCACGATGACCAACCAAAGTAGGCATATGTCACTGACCATGAGCAAATAATGTCACTAAGTGTGGTAAACTTTGACAACTCATAACACGAGTCACAAATGGTCTGGGTGTAAGATAATGGTTTGTGCATACTAGTTATTGACTAGCAAGTACAAATACCTTCAATATGTAGTGGCACAATGTGGCTTCAATGCACTGTGACCAACCAAAGTATGCATATGTCACTAACCATGACCAACAAATTTCACTTCATGTGGTCAACGTTGAAAACGCATAACACGATTCCCAAATGGTCAGAGGGGAAAACAATGGGTTGAGAACATCAGTTATCAACTAGAAAGTACAAAGACCTTCAATAAGCAGTGGCACGGTATGGCTAGCGTGCACAGTGACCAACCAAAGGGATGTATACGTCACTGCCTACGACCGAATAAGTCCACTATGTGTGGTCAACATTGACAACTAATAACACGAGTCACAAATGGTCAGAGGGAGAGACAATGGTTTAAGAAGCATATGTATTGACTAGAAAGGACAAAGAACTTCAATACGTAGTGGCACGGTGTGGCTAATATGCACACCAAACAACCAAACTAGGCATATGTCACTGATCACGACCACAGAATTTCAATATGGGTGGTCAATGTTGACCAACCATAACAGGAGTCACAAACGGTCAGGAGAGGAAACAATGCTATGTAAATATCGGTTCTCAACTACCAAGTACAACGACCTTCAGTCAGTAGTAGCATGGTGTGACTACCATGCACAATGACCAACCAAAGTAGGCATATGTACTGCCTTTGACCAAAGAAATCCGCTGTGTGTGGTCAACGTTGACAACTCATAATACGAGTCACAAATGGTCAGGGTGGTAGATAATGGTTTGTGAATACTATGTATCGACTAGCAAGTACAAATACCTTCAATATGTAGTGGCACAATGTGGCTTCAATGCACAATGACCAACCAAAGTATGCATATGTCACTAACCATGACCAACAAATTTCACTTCATGTGGTCAACGTTGAAAACGCATAACATGAGTCACAAATGGTCAGAGGGGAAAACAATGGGTTGGGAACACAATTCAACTAGCGAGTACAAAGAACTTCAACAAGCAGTGGCACGGTATGGCTAGCGTGCACAGTGACAACCAAAGGATGCATACGTCACTGACTATGACCGAATACGTCCACTATGTGTGGTCAACATTGACAACTCATAACACGGGTCACAAATGGTCAGAGGGAGAGACAATGGTTTGGGAAGCCTATGTATTGACTAGAAAGGACAAATAACTTCAATACGTAGCGGCACAGTGTGGCTAATATGCATACCAAACAACCAAACTAGGCATATGTCACTGATCATGACCAGAGAATTTCAATATGGGTGGTCAACGTTGACCAACCATAACACGAGTCACAAACGGTCAGGACAGGAAACAATGCTATGGGAATATCGGTTCTCAAGTACCAAGTACAACAACTTTGAGTCATTAGTAGCACAGTGTGGCTACCATGCACAAAATCCGACAAAAGAAGGCATACGTACTGCCTTTGACCAAAGAAATCCGCTGTGTGTGGTCAACGTTTACAACTCATAATATGAGTGACAAATGGTCAGAGGGGGAAAAAATGGTTTGGGAACACCAAGTATCAAATAGCAAGCACAAGGGGCTTCAATACGCTGGGGCAAGGTGTGGAGACCATGCACGATGACCAACCAAAGTAGGCATATGTCACTGATCATGCCCAAATAATGTCACTAAGTGTGGTAAACTTTGACAACTCATAACACGAGTCACAAATGGTCAGGGTTCTAGATAATGGTTTGTGAATACTAGGTATCGACTAGCAAGTACAAATACCTTCAATATGTAGTGGCACAATGTGGCTTCAATGCACAGTGACCAACCAAAGTATGCATATGTCGCTAACCATGACCAACAAATTTCACTTCATGTGGTCAACGTTGAAAACGCATAACACGAGTCACAAATGGTCAGAGGGGAAAACATTGGGTTGGGAACACTATTTATCAACTAGCAAGTACAAAGACCTTCAAAAAGCAGTGGCACGGTATGGCTAGCGTGCACAGTGACCAACCAAAGGGATGCATACGTCACTGACTACGACCGAATAAGTCCACTATGTGTGGTCAACATTGACAACTCATAACACAAGACACAAATGGTCAGAGGGAGAGACAATGGTTTAAGAAGCATATGTATTGACTAGAAAGGACAAAGAACTTCAATACGTAGTGGCACGGTGTGGCTAATATGCACACCAAACAACCAAACTAGGCATATGTCACTAATCATGACCACAGAATTTCAATATGGGTCGTCAATGTTGACCAACCATAACACGAGTCACAAACGGTCAGGAGAGGAAACAATGCTATGGGAATATCGGTTCTCAACTACCAAGTACAACGACCTTCAGTCAGTAGTAGCACGGTGTGACTACCATGCACAATGACCAACCAAAGTAGGCATATGTACTGCCTTTGACCAAAGAAATCCGCTGTGTGTGGTCAACGTTGACAACTCATAATACGAGTCACAAATGGTCAGAGGGGGAGAAAATGGTTTGGGAACACCAAGTATCAAATAGCAAGCACAAGGGGCTTCAATACGCTGTGGCACGGTGTGGAGACCATGCACGATGACCAACCAAAGTAGGCATATGTCACTGATCATGCCCAAATAATGTCACTAAGTGTGGTAAGCTTTGACAACTCATAACACGAGTCACAAATGGTCAGGGTGGTAGATAATGGTTTGTGAATACTAGGTATCGACTAGCAAGTACAAATACCTTCAATATGTAGTGGCACAATGTGGCTTCAATGCACAGTAACCAACCAAAAGTATGCATATGTCACTAACCATGACCAACAAATTTCACTTCATGTGGTCAACGTTGAAAACGCGTAACACCAGTCACAAATGGTCAGAGGGGAAAGCAATGGGTTTGGAACACTAGTTATAAACTAGCAAGTACAAAGACCTTCAACAAGCAGTGGCACCGTATGGCTAGCGTGCACAGTGACCAACCAAAGGATGCACACGTCACTGACTACGGCCGAATACGTCCACTATGTGTGGTCAACATTGACAACTCATAACACGAGTCACAAATGGTCAGAGGGAGAGACAATGGTTTGGGAATCCTATGTATTGACTAGAAAGGACAAAGAACTTTAATACGTAGTGGCACGGTGTGGCTAATGTGCACACCAAACAACCAAACTAGGCATATGTCACTGATCATGACCACAGAATTTCAATATGGGTAGTCAACGTTGACCAACCATAACACGAGTCACAAACGGTCAGGACAGGAAACAATGCTATGGGAATATCGGTTCTCAACTACCAAGTACAACGGCTTTCAGTCAGTAGTAGCATGGTGTGGCTACCATGCACAATGACCGACCAAAGTAGGCATATGTACTGCCTTTGACCAAAGAAATCCACTGTGTGTGGTCAACGTTTACAACTCATAATACGAGTCACAAATGGTCAGAGGGGGAAACAATGGTTTGGGAACACCAAGTATCACATAGCAAGCACAAGGGGCTTCAATACGTTGTGGCACGGTGTGGAGACCATGCACGATGACCAACCAAAGTACGCATATGTCACTGACCATGACCACATAATGTCACTAAGTGTGGTAAACTTTGACAACTCACAACACGACTCAGAAACGGTCTGGGTGGAAGGTAATGGTTTGTGAATACTAGTTATCGACTAGCAAGTACAAATACCTTTAATATGTAGTGGCACAATGTGGTTTCAATGCGCAGTGACCAACCAAAGTATGCATATGTCACTCACCATGACGAACGAATTTCACTTCATGTGGTCAACGTTGAAAACGCATAACACGAGTCACAAATGGTTAGAGGGGAAAACAATGGGTTGAGAACATCAGTTATCAACTAGCAAGTACAAATACATTCAACAAGCAGTGGCACGGTATGGCTAGCATGCACAGTGACCAACCAAAGGATGCATATGTCACTGACTACGACCGAATAAGTATGTGTGGTCAACATTGACAACTCATAACACGAGTCACAAATGGTCAGAGGGAGAGACAATGATTTGGGAAGCCTATGTATTGACTAGAAAGGACAAAGAACTTTAATACGCAGTGGCACGGTGTGGCTTATATGCACACCAAACAACCAAACTAGGCACATGTCACGCATCATGACCAGAGAATTTCAATATGGGTGGTCAACGTTTACCAACCATAACACGAGTCACAAACGGTCCAGAGAGGAAACAATGCTATGGGAATATGGGTTCTCAACTACCAAGTACAACGACCTTCAGTCAGTAGTAGCACGGTGTGGCTACCATGCACAATGACCTACCCAAGTAGGCATACATCACTGCTCATGACCAAAGAGGTTTAGTGTGTGTGGTCAACGTTTACAACTCATAACACGAGTCATAAATGGTCAGAGGGGGAAACAATGGTTTGGGAACACCAAGTGTCACATAGCAAGCACAAGGGACTTCAATACGTTGTGGCACGGTGTGGAGACCATGCACGATGACCAACCAAAGTAGGCATATGTCACTGACCATGAGCAAATAATGTCACTACGTGTGGTAAACTTTGACAACTCATAACACGAGTCACAAATGGTCAGGGTGGAAGATAATGGTTTGTGCATACTAGTTATTGACTAGCAAGTACAAATACCTTCAATATGTAGTGGCACCATGTGGCTTCAATAGATAGTGACCAACCAAAGTATGCATATGTCACTAACCATGACCAACAAATTTCACTTCATGTGGTCAATGTTGAAAACACATAACACGAGTCACAAATGTTCAGAGGGAAAAAAAATGGGTTGGGAACACTAGTTATCAACTAGCAAGTACAAAGACCTTCAATAAGTAGTGGCATGGTATGGCTAGCGTGCACAGTGACCAACCAAAGGATACATACGTCACTGACTACGACCGAATAAGTCCACTATGTGTGGTCAACATTGACAACTCATAACACGAGTCACAAATGGTCAGAGGGAGAGACAATGGGTTGGGAAGCCTATGTATTGACTAGAAAGGACAAAGAACTTCAATACGTAGTGGCACGGTGTGGCTAATATGCACATCAAACAACCAAACTAGGCATATGTCACTGATCATGACCACAGAATTTCAATATGGGTGGTCAATGTTGACCAACCATAACACGAGTCACAAACGGTCAGGAGAGGAAACAATGCTATGGGTATGTCGGTTCTCAACTACCAAGTACAACGACCTTCAGTCAGTTGTAGCACGGTGTGACTACCATGCACAATGACCGACCAAAGTAGGCATATGTACTGCCTTTGACCAAAGAAATCCGCTGTGTGTGGTCAACGTTGACAACTCATAATACGAGTCACAAATGGTCAGAGGGGGAAACAATGGTTTGGGAACACCAAGTATCAAATAGCAAGCACAAGGGGCTTCAATACGCTGTGTCACGGTGTGGAGACCATGCACGATGACCAAACAAAGTAGGCATATGTCACTGATCATGCCCAAATAATATCACTAAGTGTGGTAAACTTTGACAACTCATAACACGAGTCACAAATGGTCAGGGTGGTAGATAATGGTTTGTGAATACTATGTATCAACTAGCAAGTACAAATACCTTCAATATGTAGTGGCACAATGTGGCATCAATGCACAGTGACCAACCAAAGTATGCATATGTCACTAACCATGACCAACAAATTTCACTTCATGTGGTCAACGTTGAAAACGCATAACACGAGTCACAAATGGTCAGAGGGGAAAACAATGGGTTGGGAACACTAGTTATCAACTAGCAAGTACAAATACCTTCAACAAGTAGTGGCACCGTATGGCTAGCGTGCACAGTGACCAACCGAAGGATGCATACGTCACTGACTACGGCCGAATACGTCCACTATGTGTGGTCAACATTGACAACTCATAACACGAGTCACAAATGGTCAGAGGGGGAGACAATGGTTTGGGAAGCCTATGTATTGACTAGAAAGGACAAAGAACTTCAATACATAGTGGCACGGTGTGGCCAATATGCACACCAAACAACCAAACTAGGCATATTTCACTGATCATGACCAGAGAATTTCAATATGGGTGGTCAACGTTGACCAACCATAACACGAGTCACAAACGGTCCGGACAGGAAACAATGCTATGGGAATATCGGTTCTCAACTACCAAGTACAACGACTTTCAGTCAGTAGTAGCACGGTGTGGCTACCATGCACAATGACCGACCAAAGTAGGCATATGTACTGCCGTTGACCAAAGAGATCCGCTGTGTGTGGTCAACGTTTACAACTCATAATACGAATCACAAATGGTCAGAGGGGGAAACAATGGTTTGGGAACACCATGTATCACATAGCAAGCACAAGGGGCTTCAATACGTTGTGGAACGGTGTGGAGAGCATGCACGATGACCAACCAAAGTAGGCATATGTCACTGACCATGACCAAATAATGTCACTAAGTGTGGTAAACTTTGACAACTCACAACACGACTCACAAATGGTCAGGGTGGAAGGTAATGGTTTGTGAATATTAGTTATCTACTAGCAAGTACAAATACCTTCAATATGTAGTGGCAATATGTGGCTTCAAAAAATAGTGACCAACCAAAGTCGGCATATGACACTAACCATGACCAAAAAAATTCACTTCATGTGGTTAACGTTGAAAATGCATAACACGAGTCACAAATGGTCAGAGGGGAAAACAATGGGTTGCGAACACTAGTTATCAACTAGCAAGTACAACGACCTTCAGTCAGTAGTAGCACGGTGTGGCTACCATGCACAATGACCGACCAAAGTAGGCATATGTCACTGACCATGAGCAAATAATGTCACTAAGTGTGGTAAACTATGACAACTCACAACACGACTCACAAATGGTCAGGATGGAAGGTAATGGTTTGTGAATACTAGTTATTGACTAGCAAGTACAAATACCTTTAATATGTAGTGGCACAATGTGGCTTCAATGCACAGTGACCAACCAAAGTATGCATATGTCACTGACCATGACGAACGAATTTCACTTCATGTGGTCAACGTTGAAAACGCATAACACGAGTGACAAATGGTCAGAGGGGAAAACAATGGGTTGAGAACATCAGTTAGCAACTAGCAAGTACAAAGACCTTCAACAAGCAGTGGCACGGTATGGCTAGCGTGCACAGTGACCAATCAAAGGATGCATATGTCACTGATAACGACCGAATAAGTCCACTATGTGTGGTCAACATTGACAACTCATAACACGAGTCAAAAATGGTCAGAGGGAGAGAAAATGATTTGGGAAGTCTATGTATTGACTAGAAAGGACAAAGAACTTCAATACGCAGTGGCACGGTGTGGCTTATATGCACACCAAACAACCAAACCAGGCATATGTCACTGATCATGACCAGAGAATTTCAATATGGGTGGTCAACGTTGACCAACCATAACATGAGTCACAAACGGTCAGGAGAGGAAACAATGCTATGGGAATATCGGTTCTCAACTACCAAGTACAACGGCCTTAAGTCAGTAGTAGCACGGTGTGGCTACCATGCACAATGACCAGCCAAAGTAGGCATATGTACTGCCTTTGACCAAAGAAATCCGCTGTGTGTAGTCAACGTTTACAACTCATAATACGAGTCACAAATGGTCAGAGGGGGAAACAATGGTTTGGGACCACCAAGTATCACATAGCAAGCACAAGGGGCTTCAATACGTTGTGGCACGGTGTTGAGACCATGCATGATGACCAACCAAAGTAGGCATATGTCACTGACCATGAGCAAATAATGTCACTAAGTGTGGTAAACTTTGACAACTCAGAACACGAGTCACAAATGGTCAGGGTCGAAGATAATGGTTTGTGCATACTAGTTATTGACTAGCAAGTACAAATACCTTCAATATGTAGTGGCACAATGTGGCTTCAATGCACAGTGACCAACCAAAGTATGCATATGTCACTAACCATGACCAACAAATTTCACTTCATGTGGTCAACGTTGAAAACGCATAACACGAGTCACAAATGGTCAGAGGGTAAAACAATGGGTTGGGAACACTAGTTATAAACTAGCAAGTACAAAGTCCTTCAATAAGCAGTGGCACAGTATGGCTAGCGTGCACGGTGACCAACCAAAGGATGCATATGTCACTGACTACGACCGAATAAGTCCACTATGTGTGGTCAACATTGACAACTCATAACACGAGTCACAAATGGTCAGAGGGAGAGACAATGGTTTTAAAAGCATATGTATTGACTAGACACGACAAAGAACTTCAATACGTAGTGGCATGGTGTGGCTAATATGCACACCAAACAACCAAACTAGGCATATGTCACTGATCATGACCACATAATTTCAATATGGGTGGTCAATGTTGACCAACCATAACATGAGTCACAAACGGTCAGGAGAGGAAACAATGCTATGGGAATATCGGTTCTAAACTACCAAGTACAACGACCTTCAGTCAGTAGTAGCACGGTGTGACTACCATGCACAATGACCGACCAAAGTAAGCATATGTACTGCCTTTGACCAAAGAAATCCGCCGTGTGTGGTCAACGTTGACAACTCATAATACGAGTCACAAATGATCAGAGGGGGAAAAAATGGTTTGGGAACACCAAGTATCAAATAGCAAGCACAAGGGGCTTCAATACGCTGTGGCACGGTGTGGAGACCATGCACGATGACCAACCAAAGTAGGCATATGTCACTGACCATGA
>SZWC01000627.1:12070-37457 GCA_023375785.1 Penium margaritaceum | reverse complement strand
CCACTCGCAACCACTCACAACCACTCGCAACCACTCCCAACTACCCGTGTCCACTCGCAACCGATTGCAACCACTCGCACTCATTTGGAACCACTCGCAATACCTCGCAACCACTCACAACCACTCACAATCACTCACAATCACATGCGACCACTAGCAACTACTCGCAACCACTCACAACCACTTGTAACCACTTGCAAACACTCGCAACCACTCGTAACCACTCACAACCACTCGCAACCACTCACATCTACTTGCAACCACTCGCAACCACTTACAACCACTCCCAACCACTCGCAACCACTCACAACCACTTGCATCCACTCGCAACCACTCGCAACAACTCACAACTACTTAAAACCACTCGCAACCACTCGCAACCACTCGCATCCACTCGCATCCACTCGTAACCACTCGTAACCAATCACAACAACTCACAACCAATCACAACCACTCGCAACCACTCACAACTACTTGCAACAACTTGCAATCACTCGCAACAACTTGTAACCACTCGCAATCACTTGTAGCCACTTGTAACAACTTGCAACCACTCGCAACCACTTATCACCACTCGCAACCACTTGCAACCACTCGTAACAACTCCCAACCACTTGCAACCACTTGCAATCACTAGCAACCACTAGCAACCACTGGCAACCACTTGCAACCACTCACAACTACTCACAATTACTCGCAAACACATGCAACCACTCGCAACCACTCGCAACCACTCGCAACCACTTGCAACCACTCGCAACCACTCGTTACCACTCACAACCACTTGCAATCACTCACAACCACTTACAACCATTCACAACCACTCACAACCATTGCAACCCCTCGCAACCACTCGCCACCACTCGCAACCACTCACAACCACTTCCAACCACTCGCAAACATTTCCAACGACTTGCATCCACTAGCAACCACTCTCAATCACTCGCAACTATTTGTAACCTTCGCAACCACTTGCAACCACTTGTAACCACTCACAACCACTCCCAACCTCTTGCAACCACTTGTAACCACTCGCAACCACTCGCAACCACTCGCAACCTCTCGCAACCACTCGCAACCACTCGCAACCACTCGTGACCACTGGCAACCACTCGCAACCACTTGATTCCTCTCGCAACCACTCGCAACCACTCGCAACCACTCGTGACCACTGGCAACCACTCGCAACCACTTGATTCCTCTCGCAACCACTCGCAACCACTCGCAACCACTCGTGACCACTGGCAACCACTCGCAACCACTTGATTCCTCTCGCAACCACTCGCAACCACTCGCAACCACTCGTGACCACTGGCAACCACTCGCAACCACTTGATTCCTCTCGCAACCACTCGCAACCACTCGCAACCACTCGTGACCACTGGCAACCACTCGCAACCACTTGATTCCTCTCGCAACCACTCGCAACCACTCGCAACCACTCGTGACCACTGGCAACCACTCGCAACCACTTGATTCCTCTCGCAACCACTCGCAACCACTCGCAACCACTCGTGACCACTGGCAACCACTCGCAACCACTTGATTCCTCTCGCAACCACTCGCAACCACTCGCAACCACTCGTGACCACTGGCAACCACTCGCAACCACTTGATTCCTCTCGCAACCACTCGCAACCACTCGCAACCACTCGTGACCACTGGCAACCACTCGCAACCACTTGATTCCTCTCGCAACCACTCGCAACCACTCGCAACCACTCGTGACCACTGGCAACCACTCGCAACCACTTGATTCCTCTCGCAACCACTCGCAACCACTCGCAACCACTCGTGACCACTGGCAACCACTCGCAACCACTTGATTCCTCTCGCAACCACTCGCAACCACTCGCAACCACTCGTGACCACTGGCAACCACTCGCAACCACTTGATTCCTCTCGCAACCACTCGCAACCACTCGCAACCACTCGTGACCACTGGCAACCACTCGCAACCACTTGATTCCTCTCGCAACCACTCGCAACCACTCGCAACCACTCGTGACCACTGGCAACCACTCGCAACCACTTGATTCCTCTCGCAACCACTCGCAACCACTCGCAACCACTCGTGACCACTGGCAACCACTCGCAACCACTTGATTCCTCTCGCAACCACTCGCAACCACTCGCAACCACTCGTGACCACTGGCAACCACTCGCAACCACTTGATTCCTCTCGCAACCACTCGCAACCACTCGCAACCACTCGTGACCACTGGCAACCACTCGCAACCACTTGATTCCTCTCGCAACCACTCGCAACCACTCGCAACCACTCGTGACCACTGGCAACCACTCGCAACCACTTGATTCCTCTCGCAACCACTCGCAACCACTCGCAACCACTCGTGACCACTGGCAACCACTCGCAACCACTTGATTCCTCTCGCAACCACTCGCAACCACTCGCAACCACTCGTGACCACTGGCAACCACTCGCAACCACTTGATTCCTCTCGCAACCACTCGCAACCACTCGCAACCACTCGTGACCACTGGCAACCACTCGCAACCACTTGATTCCTCTCGCAACCACTCGCAACCACTCGCAACCACTCGTGACCACTGGCAACCACTCGCAACCACTTGATTCCTCTCGCAACCACTCGCAACCACTCGCAACCACTCGTGACCACTGGCAACCACTCGCAACCACTTGATTCCTCTCGCAACCACTCGCAACCACTCGCAACCACTCGTGACCACTCGCAACCACTTGCAACCACTCGCAACCTCTTGTAACCACTCGCAACCACTCGCAACCACTCACAACCACTCATAACCACTCGCAAACACTTGCAACCACTCGCAACCACTCCCAACAGCCTACAACTGCTCGCAACCACTGGCAACCACTTGTAGCCACTTGTAAACACTCGCAAGCACTTGTAACCACTCATAACCACTCAAAACCAATCGCAATCACGTGCAACCACTCGCAACCAGTCGCAACCACTCATAACCACTCGCAACCACTTGCAGTCACTTGCAACCACTCGCAACCACTCGAAAACACTCGCAACCACTTGCATCGACTCGCAACCAATTGCAACCACTTGCACTCACTCGGAACTAACCGCAACCACTCGCAACCAATCAGAATCACTTACAACCATTCACAATCACTCACATCAACTCGCAACCACTTGGAACCACTAGCAACCAATCGTAACCACTGGCAACCACTTGCAACCACTTGCCACTGCTCGCAACCACTTGTAGCCACTCACAACCACTCGCAAATACTTGCAAGCACTCACAACCACTTGCAACCACCCGTAACCACTTGCAACCACTCGCAACCACTCACAACCACTCACAACTACTCGCAACCTCTCACAACAACTCACAACCACTGGAAACCATTGGCAACCACTCGCAGCCACTCGGAACCACTCACAACCAATAACAACCACTGGCAACCACTCGCAACTACTTGCAACCACTCGCAACCACTCGTAACCACCCACAACCACTCGCAACCACTCACAATCACTTGCAATAACTCACAACCACTCACAAGCACTCACAACTACTCGCAACCACTCATAACCACTCGTTACAACTTACAACCACTCGCAACTACTTGCAATAACTCACAACCACTCACAATCACTCGCAATCACTGGCAACCACTTGCAACCACTCGCAACCATATGGAACCACTCATTACCACTTGCAACCACTTGAAACCACTTGCAACCACTCGCAACCACACAAAACCACTCGCAACCACATTCACCCACTTGTCACCACTCACAACCACTTGCAACTACTCGCAACCACTCGCAACCACTTGCAACCACTCACTACCACTCACCACCACTCGCAACCACTTGCAACCACTCACTACCACTCACCACCACTCGCAACCACTTGCAACCACTCACTACCACTCACCACCACTCGCAACCACTTGCAACCACTCACTACCACTCACCACCACTCGCAACCACTTGCAACCACTCACTACCACTCACCACCACTCGCAACCACTTGCAACCACTCACTACCACTCACCACCACTCGCAACCACTTGCAACCACTCACTACCACTCACCACCACTCGCAACCACTTGCAACCACTCACTACCACTCACCACCACTCGCAACCACTTGCAACCACTCACTACCACTCACCACCACTCGCAACCACTTGCAACCACTCACTACCACTCACCACCACTCGCAACCACTTGCAACCACTCACTACCACTCACCACCACTCGCAACCACTTGCAACCACTCACTACCACTCACCACCACTCGCAACCACTTGCAACCACTCACTACCACTCACCACCACTCGCAACCACTTGCAACCACTCACTACCACTCACCACCACTCGCAACCACTTGCAACCACTCACTACCACTCACCACCACTCGCAACCACTTGCAACCACTCACTACCACTCACCACCACTCGCAACCACTTGCAACCACTCACTACCACTCACCACCACTCGCAACCACTTGCAACCACTCACTACCACTCACCACCACTCGCAACCACTTGCAACCACTCACAACCAACCGGAACCACTCGCAACCGCTCGCAACCACTCGCAACCACTCGCAATCACTCGCAACCACTCGCAACCACTCGCGACCACTCGCAACCACTCGCAACCACTCCCAACCACTCGCAACCACTCACAAGCATTTGTAACCACTCGCAACTACTCGCAACCACTCGCAACCACTCGCAGCCACTCGCAACCACTCGAAACCACTAGCAACCACTGGCAACCATTCCTAGCTACTCGCAACCACTCACAACCACTCGCAACCACTCGCAACCAGTTACAATCACTTGCAACCACTTGTAACCACTTCCAACCACTCGCAATCACATGCAATCAATCACACACTTGCAATCACTCGCAACGACTCACAACCACTTGCAATCACTCGCAACCCCTTGCAACCACTTGCAACTACTCGCAACCACTTGCAACCACTCGCAACCACTCGCAACCACTCGCAACCACTCGCAACCACTCCCAACCACTTGCAACCACATGCAACCAATTGCAACCACTCCCAACCACCAGCAACAACTCGCAACCACTCACAACCACTTGCAACCTCTTGTAACCACTCTCAGTAACTCGCAACAACTCACAACAACTTGCAACCACTGGGACCCACTTGCAATCACTTGCCACCACTCACATCCACTAGCAACCAATGGTAACCACTCGGAACTACTTGAAACTTTGCAACCACCCACAACCACTCGCAACTACTCGCAACCACTTGCAGTCACTTGCAACCACTTGCAACCATTCGCAACCACTCACAACCACTCACAACTACTCGCAACCACTGGCAACCACTGGAAACCACTGGCAACCACTCACAGCCACTTGCAACCACTCACAACCACTAGCAAGCACCAGCAACTACTCGCAAGTACTCGCAACCACTCGGAACCACTCGTAACAACTCGAAACCACTCGCAATCACTTGCAATAACTCACAACCACTCGCAAGCACTCACAACCATTCGTAACCACTCGCAACCACTCGTTACCACTTGCAACCACTCCGAACCACTCGCAACAACTCACAACCACTCACAATCATTCGCAATCACTTGCAACCACCTGCAACCACTCGCAACCATACGCAATCACTCATTACCACTTGCAACCACTCGCAACCACTCGCAACCACAAAAAAACAACTCGCAACCACTTTCAACCACTTGTAATGACTCGCAGCCACTCACAACTACTCACAACCACTCACAACCACTCGCAATCACACGTAACCACTCGCAACCACTCCTAACCACTGGCAACCAATTGTAACTACTTGTAACCACTTGCTAGCACTTGCAACCACTTGCAACTACTCGCAACCACTCGCAACCACTCGCAATCACTTGTAACCACTCACAACCACTTGCAACCACTCGCGACCACTCGCAATCACGTGCAACCACTCGCAAGTACTCATAGCCACTCACAACTACTGGCAACCACTCGGAACCACTCCCAACAACTCACAACCACTCGCAACCACTCGCAACCACTCGCAACCACTCGCAGCCTCTTGCAACCACTCGCAACCACTCGCAACCAGTCATAATCACTTGCAACCACTCCCAACCACTCGCAACCACTCGCAACTACTCGCAACCACTCGCAACCACTCGCAACTACTCGCAACCACTCGCAACCACTCGCAACTACTCGCAACCACTCGCAACCACTCGCAACTACTCGCAACCACTCGCAACCACTCGCAACTACTCGCAACCACTCGCAACCACTCGCAACTACTCGCAACCACTCGCAACCCCTCGCAACCACTCACAACCACTCACAACAACTCACAACCACTTGCAACCACTGGGACCCACTTGCATTCACTTGCCACCACTCACATCCACTAGCAACCAATGGCAACCACTCGCAACTACCTGCAAACTTGCAACCACTCGCAACCACTCGCAACCACTCGCAACTACTCACAACCACTTGCAGTCACTTGCAACCACTTGCAACCACTCGCAACTACTCGCAACCACTCGCAACCACTAGCAACCACTAGCAACCACTCGCAACTACTCCTAACCACTCACAACCACTCGTAACCACTCACAACAACTCGTAACTACTCACAATCACTTGCATCAACTCACAACCACTCGCAAACACTCGCAACCACTCGCAAGCACTCGTTGTCACTTACAACCACTCACAACCACTCGGAACAACTCACAACCACTAACAATCACTCGCAATTACTCACAACCACTTGCAACCACTCACATCCATACGCAACCACTCATTACCATTTGCAACCACTTGCAACCACTGGCAACCCCACAGAACCACTCGCAACCACGTTCAACGACTTGTTATCACTCGTAACCACTTGCAACCACTCACAACCACTCGCAACCACTTGCAACCACTCGCAACCACTGGCAACCACTCAGAACCACTCGTAACCACTCGCAACCACTTGTAACCACTCGTAACCGCTTGCAACCACTTGCAACCCCTCGCAACCACTCACAACTAGTCGCAATCACTTGCAACCACTCGCAGCCACTTGCAACCACTCGCAACCACTCGCAATCACTCACAATCACTTGCAACCACTCACAATTACTCGCAACCACTCGCAACCACTCGCAACCACTTCCAACTTCTCGCAACCACTCGCAACCACTCACAACCACTCGCAACCACTCGCAACCACTCGCAATCACTTGCAACCACTTGCAACTACTTGCAACCACTTGCAACCACTTACGACCACTCGCAACCACTAGCAACCACTCGCAACCACTCGCAACCACTCACAACCACTCGCAACCACTCGCAACCACTTGCAACCACTCACAACCACTCACAACCAATCGGAACCACTCAAGTCACTTGAAACCATTTGCAAAGAACTCGCAACCACTCGCAACCACTTGCAACCACACGCAACCACTCGCAACCACTCCCAACCACTAGCAACCACTTGCAACCACTCAGAACCACTTGCAACCTCTCGTAACCACTCTCAACCACTCGCAACCACTCACAACCACTTGCAACCACTGGGACCCACTTGCAGCCACTAGCAACCACTTACATCCATTAGCAACCAATGGCAACCACTCGCAACTGCGTGCAACTTTGCAACCACTAAAAACCACTCGCAACTACTGGCAACCACTTGGAATCAGTTGCAACCACTTGGAACCACTCGCAAGCACTCAGAACCACTCGCAAGCACTCGCAACCACTCGTAACCACTCGCAACCACTCGCAACCAATCACAACTATTCGCAACTACTTGCAACCACTTGTTACCACTCGTAACCACTTTGAACCACTCACAACCATACGTGACTTCTCGCAACCACTCGCAACCACTTGCAACCACACAAAACCACTCGCTACCACTTGCAACCTCTTGCAACCACTCGCAACCACTCGCAACCACTCACAACCACTCGCAACCACTGGCAACCACTTGTAACTACTCGCAACCACTCGCAACTACTTGTAAACACTCATAACTGTTGCTCTTTTATGTCACATGGCCAGTGCTATGGCTTAGTGGAAAGGTTGGGCATGCACTGCTTCTTTGTAGAAATTCCCCCAAACCTTGTTCATGGTGCAAGTCCAAGCGAGACACCAGAAGTGTAGCGCAATGGATAGCATGTTGGACTTGGGGACGACAGGTTTTGCAATCAAGCCTTGATGTGTGCAGGAAGATTTCTGACCTTCCTGCATAGGGGAAGTTTCCTAGACATTTCTCCATGCATGAGGAGGATGTGCCACTTGGCGGTGTGTGGATACGCCAATTGGCGAGCTGGTGAGGTGGTGTGAAGTGGTCACCCCAAAAAAGTGCCACTACCCACACACCTCAGAAGTCAGGCTTAGGACTATATGCACCAGGCTCATTCCTCATTCAATTACACAATCTGGCCTTAGATGCTCCTCACTGAGCTGTCTAAGAATGGAATAGAATTAAGAAGACACTCGTTGGTCTAAGCCCCAGGAGTTAGTCTCTAACTAGCACCTCGCGCGAAAGTGACCAAGTGTCAAGTGGACACATTTCCTAGCAAGTGATTGCCTAGGAGATCCTTAGTGTGGAACAGTGATCTTGAGGGTGATATGTTATCCTAGCTGAGATACTAGGAGCGGTTGGCAGGTGCTGTTGTGTTGGTCCTGTTTTCTAGTCCGTTTGCATAAGGCCGGTTGACAGAGGGTTATGGGCCCACACTGACCGGTTGTAAGACACGCTTCGCCCAACTTTGGTACGCTCTCTCCAGGTGCACACGTCAGCTCCATCAGCTCCATTAGCTCCATCTGCTTCATTAGCTCCAACGGTTGGGCTTGCACGCAGCACACAAGGACAAAGGTCAAGCTCTAACCTTGGAGGCACGATCCTTGGGTCCCAACTACAAAAATCTCTGCCCTTGGACGCAAGACCCTGGGTGTGCTGGTGTGAATGGCCTTCTCTATCTGCAGGTAGACATAGGCTGGAAGGGTAAGCAACGAACTGCGTCTTTGAACCGGAAGCAGACATCAGCTGACATTGGCTTACATTGGCCTCAACGTAGCAGAGATGCAGATTGCAGAGAAGGGCAGCTTGACTGGCTGGCCCATCAGAAGCAGTGGGGGCTGCCACAGGGCAGTCTTCAAACGCAACACAGGCTGCCGCAAGGCAGTCCTCAAACTCAATTGTGGCTACCACAGGGCAGACCACAAGTGTAACCGTGACTGCCACCGCATTGCAGCAAGGTCTTGGATCTTTGGGAGGAATCCCTGTCTTTGAGGGGAATGACTTCCCGCTCTGGAGATGGCAGTTCGAACTGGCAATGAAAGTGCGTGGATTCATCAGGCTTCTGAAAGGAGAGAAGCAGGTCCCCGCGCAGGGCTCACCGGAGCACGAGACATGGACTGAACAAAATGATGTCGTCATGTCACTCCTCAGCAACGCGATGGCCAAGAACTATGTTCTTGTCAATGAGGGGTTCACTATGGCTTTGGATCCTCATGCCAAGCTCAAGCGTGTGCACATATCCACCTCCCTCGCAAACAGATTACTCATCCTTCAACAACTGAACAGCATGAGGATGAATGAGGGCAAATCAATCCCCGACTTCCTACAGAAGATTGGAGGACTACTTAGCAAGGCTTGCCAGAAGAACTGGGACCTTGATAAAAACATGCAATCCATGATACTCATTGTGGTGCTACTGGAGAGCTGGACCCCAATGATCACTGTCATGGGCGGTTGGAAGGAGGATGACCTGACATACGCGGCAGTGTCCAAGTACATGCGGAATGAGGCCATGCGCTGTAGCGGAAGTGAGGATAACTTGTCAGCCTATGCTGTACGCTACAGTGGCCATGGGAGCAAAGGGTCAGCCTCTGGTCAGAAAGGTGGCCGCGGAAGCGGTGACGGTGGAAGCAACAATGGCGGCGAGGCTCCCAAGCGACAGGGCAACTGCCACAACTGCGGCAAACCCGGCCACTGGGCAAGAGAGTACAGATCGCCGAAGAAGGAAGACGATGGAAGCGATGGGAACAAATGCAGAAAAAAGGGTGGCAAAGAAGCCACCAACATGATGGCACAGAGTAAGCCTCCAGCAAAAGGAGCGGCACTGCTCAGGCCAGGATCCGTTGGACTTGACTCCGACACCAAAAATCACTCTAGCAACGACCAGGCTGAGTTTATCTCCATCGGCCCCACCGAGCGGCAGTTCAGATGTGCCAACGGTATCGTTGTGAACGCAAAGGGCGTGGGAGACAAGCTGGTAAGCATCAGCCTCAATGGTGCGGAGAAGGATCTACAGCTACGTGACGTGGTCTACATGCCCTCGTTTGCGGCAGACCTCCTATCCGTGTAAAAAATAATGGACAACGACATGACTGTGGTGTTCAAGTAGAAAAAGATTGTCGTCCTCAAGAATGAAGAAGTTAAGGATCCTCTACGCCAACAAAGACCTCATAGCACGGGTTCCACGAGTCGACGGGCTTTGCGTTTTGCAGACAACCACGGCGGATAGCTCTGAAGATGAGGGTCATGCAGGTGTGGCAGAGGCAGTGATCTCGGTACCAACGCATGAGAACACACCAACAGCAATGCAGAATGTGTGCTATACTACCAAGGACGAAGATGCTGAGCTGTGGCATAGACGTGTTGGACACTTTGCAAAGAGTACACTCCAAGTCATGCAGCAACAACAGCTTGTCCGCGGCATGGAGGGGTGCACGAAGGATGCGACTTGATGTGGTAACTTATGTCAACCTTGCCTCGAAGGCAAGACCAAGAGAAAGCGGTTTGAGGGCAACGGTCACCGTGCAGAAGTAGCCCTTGACCTGATTCACACCAACCTGTGTGGACCCTTTTGCACGGCGTCAAATGGTGGCAGAAAGTACTTTCTGACCTTCGTCGATGACCACAGCCACAAAGTGTGGATCTACTTCCTCAAAACCAAGGGAGAAGTCTGGGAGAAGTTGCAGGAGTTTGTTGCCATGGTGGAGCGCCAGACTGGAAAGAAGGTGAAGGCAATGCAAAGTGACAACACCGGAGAGTATGAAGCATGCAAGGGCTGGTTGCGGCAACATGGGATCAACCATCAGCCCACAACTTCCTACACACCACAAACCAATGATGTGGCTGAGCAGATGAATCAGACCATCCTCGCAAGGTATGCAGCATGCTCTTTGATGTGAACCTCCCAATGTGCTTCTGGACAAAAGGGGCAAGAACGGCATGCTACATTGTCAACCTGACTCTTGCGGCTGCACTGGGCAGGCGCGGCAAGAAAAAGGGCAAGCAACAGATGACGCCACAAGAAGTATGGTCAGGGAACAAGCCGGACACACCACACCTCAAAGTCTTCGGCTACACCGCATGGGCAAAGGTCCAAGTGGGAGAGGGTGGCGGCAAGCTGGATGCAAGGGCGTGAAAGTGCGTGATGGTGGGCTATAATACAGCCCACAAGACCTACCAGCTGTGGGACCTGGCAGAGTGGTTGGTGCTCCTGGAGTCAGGAGACCAAGCTCCCGAAAACTGGCAAGTTGCGCCAGTGCGGCAGGCCAAGGAGAAGAGTGGAGTGGCAGGGAGAGCGGTTGCAAACGCTGACGCAGCGGAGAGCTCTGACACAGATTCAAAGACGTCCAAGGCCTCTGAGACCAGCTCGGAGGCCAGTGGCTCTTCAAAAGAGGAAAAGTTAACTTCAGGGCAGCCACCAGTCCAGGAGCAACAGCAAAGAAGATATGAGGCACCAGAAATGGAGCGTCGCAGCAAACGACAGAGAAAACAAATGCCAAAGTACGACACTGACACCGAAAGCTGGACTCGACTGAGCTGGTTGTGTCTGACTCAGGGAGAGCCGCTCACTGTGGCTGAGGCGCTGGCAAGGCCTGATGCGGCCAAGTGGAAGGAGGCGGTGGACAGCGAGCTCGCGTCCATCCAAGAATATGGCACATGCGTGTTGGTGGACAGACCCGCTAACGCTTACGTGATGGGCTCAAAGTGGGTGCTCAGGCTGAAGCGGAAGCAAGATGATAGCATCAACAAGTACAAGGTAAGGGTCATGGCGAAAGGATTCTCACAGCGTGCGGGGTCTGAGTACGATGAGGCCTTCGCACCGGTCATCACATTTGCCTCCATTAGGTCCCTCCTCCCCGTCGCTGCCGCCAAAGACCTTGAGATCCACAAGATGGATGTGAAGACAGCTCTCCTTTACGGGAAGCTTGACAAGGAGGTATTAATGGAGGTACCGGAAGGTGTCAAAGCACATGAGGGTAAGGTGTGCAAGCTGGTGAAGGCATTGTACGGGCTGAAAAAGGCCCCACGAATCTGGTACAAGGAAATTGACAGCTTCATGGCTGAGGTCACTTTTGTGCACTGCAAGAATGACCCTAGCTTCTATGTGTAGGATGACAAACTTGGCTTGCTGCTGGTGGCGTTGCACGTGGACGATCTAACCATGTGTTCTTCCTTGCAAGAGGCCTTTATGGAACTCCAAAAAAAGTTGGCCAGCAGGTTCAAGATGAAGGACATGGGTCCTCTTGAGTACTACCTTGGGATTGCTGCCCACCGCAACCACAATGCAGGTACAATCGAGCTCAACCAGACCAACTACATCATGGACATCTTGAAGTGCTACAACATGGAGGCCTGCAAACCTGTCAGCATCACCATGCCCTCCGATTGTAGGCTCTCCTTCTCCATGTCACCAAGCAACAAGGCAGAGCGGTGAGAGATGCCAAACATTTTGTACCAGTCCGCCGTTGGAAGCCTCATCTATGCGATAGTGGGGACACGACCTGACATTGCTTATGCGGCGGGCCAAGTGAGCAGGTTTGTGGCCAAACCTGCTCAACCACTCACAACCACTCGCAACCACTCGCAACCACTCGCAACCACTTGCAACCACTCGCAACCACTCGCAACCACTAAACCACTCGCTACCATTCGCAACCACTCCAAACCACTTGCAACCACTCGCAACCACTCCCACCCACTCGCAACCACTCGCAACCACTTGCAACCACTTGCAACCACTCGAAATCACTCTTAACCACTTGCAACCACTCGCAACCACTCGCACCCACTTGCAACCACTAGCAACAACTCGCAACCACTTGCAACTTCTCGCAACCACTCGGAACCACTCACAACCACTGGAAACCACTTACAACCACTCACAACCACTCGTAACGACTTGCAACCACTTGTTACCACACACAACCAATCGTAGCCACTTGCAAGCACTCACAAACACTTGCAGGCACTCGCAACCAATCGCAACCACTCGCAACCACTCACAACCACTCACAACCATTCAAAACCACTTGCAACCACTCGCAACAACTTAAACCATTCGCAACAAGTCGCAAGCAATCGCAAGCACTTGAACCACTCGCAACCACTCGCAACCACTCGCAACCACTCACAACCACTCACAACCACTCACAACCACTTGCAAGCACCCACAACCACTCACAACTACTCACAACCACTTGCAACCACTCGCAATAACTCGCAACCACTTGTAATCCACCGCAACCACTCGCAACTACCCGCAACCACTTGCAACCACGTGCAACCACTAGCAAACCTCCCTGGCCAATAACAACTCGTAACTACTCACAACCACTCGCAACCACTCGCGACAAGTTGCAACCACTCACAACTACTTGTAACCACTCACAACCACTCACAACCACTCGCAACCCCTTGCAAGCACTCGCAACCTCTCACAACCACTTGTAACCACTCGCAACCACTCGTAACCACTCGCAACCACTCACAACCACTTGCAACAACTTGCAACCACTTACAACCACTCGCAACCAATAGCAACCACTTGCAACCACTCGCAACCACTCGCAGCCACTTGCAACCAGTCGCAGCCACTCGCAACCACTCACGATCACTTACAACCACTTGCAACCACTCGCAACCACCTGCAACCACTTGCAACCACTCGCAACCACTTGCAACCAGTCGTAGCCACTCGCAACCACTCGCAGCCACTCGCAACCACTCACGATCACTTACAACCACTTGCAACCACTCGCAACCACCTGCAACCACTTGCAACCACTCGCAACCACTTGCAACCAGTCGTAGCCACTCGCAACCACTCAGAACAACTCGCAACTACTCGTAACCACTCACAACCATTCGCAACCATTCGCAACCACTACAAGCCACTCGCAACAACTCACAATCACTTGCAACCAGTCACAACCACTCGCAACCAGTCACAACCACTTGATAGCACTCGCAACCACTCGCGACCACTCGTAACCACTCACAACTACACATAACCACTCTCAACAACTCGCAACCGTTCACAACCACTTGAAACCACTTGCAAGAACTAGCAACCACTCGTAACAAATTGAGCCATTCGCAACTACTTGGAACTACTCCCAACCACTCGGAACCATTGCAACCGCTCGCAACCACTCGCAACCACTCACAACCACTCGCAATCATTTGCAACCACTCACAACCACTTACAACCACTCACAACCACTCGCAACCACTTACAACCATCCTCATCCACTCACATCCAGTTGTAGCTACTCGCAACCACTCACAACAACTCACAACCACTCGCAACCACACGCAACCACTCATAACCACTTGTAACTATTCGCAACCACTCCAACCACTTGCAACCTCTCGCAATCACTTACAACCACTCCAAACCTCTCAGAACCACTCAGAACCACTTGCAACCACTCGTACCACTTACGACCAGTCGTAACCACTCACAACCACTCCAAACCACTCACAACCACTCGCAACCACTCGCAACCATTCGCACCCACTTGCAACCAGTCGCAACAACTTGCAACCACTTGGAATAAGTCCCAACCAATCGCAACCACTTGGAACCACTCGCACCCACTCCGAACCACTCACAACCACTCGCAACCACTCATTACCACTCACAACCACTTGCAAGTACTCGCAAGCACTGGCAACCACTCACAACCAGTCACAACCACTTGCAACCACTCGCAGCCACTTGCAACCACTTGTACCAAATTGCAACTACTCACAACCACTCACAACCACTCGCAACCACTCGCAACAACTCGCAACCACTTGCAACCACTCACAACCACTCGCAACCAATCACAACCACTTGCAAGCACTCAACCACTTGCAACCACTTGCAAGCACTCCAAACAACTTGCAACCATTTGCAACCACTAGCAACCACTCAAAACCATTTGAAACCACTTGTAACCACTCACAAGCCTTCACAAACAATCCCAACCACTCGCAACCACTCGCAACCACTCGCAACCACCCGCAACCATTTTCAACCACTCGCAACCACTTACAACTACTTGCAACCACTTGAAACAACTCGCAACGACTCGTAGCCACTCGCAACCAGTCACAACAACTCACAACCACTCGTAACCACTCGTAACCACTCGCAACCACTCGTAACCATTTGTAACCACTCCAAGCCACTTGCAACCACTCGGAATCACTTGCAACCACTCGTAACCACTCACAACGACTCGCAACCACTTGCCACCACTCGCACCACTTGCAACCACTCGTAACCACTCAGACCACTCGTAATCACTCACAACAAATCGCAACCATTCGTAACCACTTGCAACCACTCGCAACAACTTGCGACCACTTGCAACAATTTCAACCAATCGCAACCACTTTGAACCACTCGCAACCACTCAGAATGACTCACAACCACTCGCAACTACTCGCAACCACTTGCAACCACTCGCAACCACTTGCAATCACTCGCAACCACTCGCAACCACTCGCAATCACTTTCAAGCACTCAGAACCACTCACAACCACTCGCAACCACATACAACCATTCGCAACCACTCATATCCAATCGCAGCTACTTGAAACCACTCGCAACAACTCGCAACCACTCACAACCACTCGCAACCATTTACAACCACTCGTAACCATTCCCAACCTTTCGCAATCACTTGCAACCACTCGCAACCTCTCACAACCACTCGCAACCAATTGAAACCGCTCCTACCACTCGCGACAAATTGTAACCACTCGTAACCACTCGCAACCACTCGCAACCACTCGCAATCATTTGCAACCACTTGCAACCACTCGCAACAACTCGCAACCACTCACAACCACTCGCAACCATTCACAACCACTCGCAACCACTCGTAACCACTCGCAACCACTCGCAACAACTCGCAACCACTCACAACCACTCGCCACCATTTACAACCACTCGTAACCATTCCCAACCTTTCGCAATCACTTGCAACCACTCGCAACCCCTCACAACCACTCGCAACCAATTGAACCCGCTCCTACCACTCGCGACAAATTGTAACCACTCGTAACCACTCGCAACCACTCGCAACAACTCGCAACCACTCACAACCACTCGCCACCATTTACAACCACTCGTAACCATTCCCAACCTTTCGCAATCACTTGCAACCACTCGCAACCCCTCACAACCACTCGCAACCAATTGAACCCGCTCCTACCACTCGCGACAAATTGTAACCACTCGTAACCACTCGCAACCACTCGCAACAACTCGCAACCACTCACAACCACTCGCCACCATTTACAACCACTCGTAACCATTCCCAACCTTTCGCAATCACTTGCAACCACTCGCAACCCCTCACAACCACTCGCAACCAATTGAACCCGCTCCTACCACTCGCGACAAATTGTAACCACTCGTAACCACTCGCAACCACTCGCAACAACTCGCAACCACTCACAACCACTCGCCACCATTTACAACCACTCGTAACCATTCCCAACCTTTCGCAATCACTTGCAACCACTCGCAACCCCTCACAACCACTCGCAACCAATTGAACCCGCTCCTACCACTCGCGACAAATTGTAACCACTCGTAACCACTCGCAACCACTCGCAACAACTCGCAACCACTCACAACCACTCGCCACCATTTACAACCACTCGTAACCATTCCCAACCTTTCGCAATCACTTGCAACCACTCGCAACCCCTCACAACCACTCGCAACCAATTGAACCCGCTCCTACCACTCGCGACAAATTGTAACCACTCGTAACCACTCGCAACCACTCGCAACAACTCGCAACCACTCACAACCACTCGCCACCATTTACAACCACTCGTAACCATTCCCAACCTTTCGCAATCACTTGCAACCACTCGCAACCCCTCACAACCACTCGCAACCAATTGAACCCGCTCCTACCACTCGCGACAAATTGTAACCACTCGTAACCACTCGCAACCACTCGCAACAACTCGCAACCACTCACAACCACTCGCCACCATTTACAACCACTCGTAACCATTCCCAACCTTTCGCAATCACTTGCAACCACTCGCAACCCCTCACAACCACTCGCAACCAATTGAACCCGCTCCTACCACTCGCGACAAATTGTAACCACTCGTAACCACTCGCAACCACTCGCAACAACTCGCAACCACTCACAACCACTCGCCACCATTTACAACCACTCGTAACCATTCCCAACCTTTCGCAATCACTTGCAACCACTCGCAACCCCTCACAACCACTCGCAACCAATTGAACCCGCTCCTACCACTCGCGACAAATTGTAACCACTCGTAACCACTCGCAACCACTCGCAACAACTCGCAACCACTTGCAACAAGTCGCAGCCAATCGCAACCAGTTAGAACCACTCGCAACCACTCGCAACCACTGACAACCACTCACAATGACTTACAAGCACTCGCAAGCACTGGCAACCACTCACAACTCACAGCCACTTGCAACCACTCGCAACCACTCGTACCAAATCGCAACCACTCACATCCACTCACAACCACTCACAACGACTGGCAACCACTCACAACCACCCACAACCACTCGCAACCACTCCCAGCCACTCACAACCATTCGCAACCATTCGCAACCACTCGCAACCACTCGCAACCACTCACAACCACTCGCAACCATTTACAACCACTCGTAACCATTCCCAACCTTTCGCAATCACTTGCAATCACTCGCAACCTCTCACAACCACTTGCAACCAATTGAAACCGCTCCTACCACTCGCGACAAATTGTAACCACTCGTAACCACTCGCAACCACTCGCAACCACTCGCAATCATTTGCAACCACTTGCAACCACTCGCAACAACTTGCAACCACTCGCAACAACTCACAGCCAATCGCAACCAGTCAGAACCACTCGCAACCACTCGCAACCACTCACAACCACTCACAACGACTTACAAGCACTCGCAAGCACTGGCAACCACTCACAACTCACAGCCACTTGCAACCACTCGCAACCACTCGTACCAAATCGCAACCACTCACATCCACTCACAACCACTCGCAACCTCTCACAACCAGTCGCAACCACTCGCAACCAGTTGCAACCACTCGCAACCACTTGCAACCACTAACAACCACTCGCAACCACTCACAATCAATTGCAACCACTAGTAGCCGCTCGCGACCACTCGCAACCACTCACAACCACTCCTACCCACTCACAACCACTTGCAACCACTCGCAACTACTCGTAACCACTCGCAACCACTTGTTACCTCTCACATCCACTCACAGCCACCTGCAACCACTCCCAATAGCTTGCAACCACTCGCAACCACTCTTAACCACTCGCAACCACTTGCAACCACTTGCAACCACTTGCAACCCGTCGCAATCACTTGTAGCCACTCGCAACCACTCGCAACCACTTGCAACCACTCGCAACCACTCATAACCACTTGTAACCACTCACAGTCACTTGCAACCACTCGCAACCACTTGCAGCCACTCGAAACCACTCGCAACTACTTGCAATTACTTGTAAGCACTCGCAACCACTCGCAAATACTCACAACCTTACGAAACCACTCATAAACACTTGCAACCACTTGTAACCACACCAAACCACTCGCAACCACTCGCAACCACTGGCGACCACTGGCAACCCCTCGCTACCACTTACAACCACTCGCAACCATTCACAACCACTCGCAACCACTCGTAACCACTAATAACCACGTGCAACCACTCGCAACCAGTGGCAACCACTCACAAGCACTTGAAACCAGTCGCAACCAGTTGCAACCACTCACAACCACTCGCAACCACTCGCAACCACTCGCAACCACTCATAACCACTCGCAGCCTCTCGCAACTACTCGCAACTGCTGGAAACAACTGGGAACAACTCACAATCACTTGCAACCACTCGCAACCACTCACAACCACTCGCAACCACTCACAACCACTTGCAACCACTTGCAACCACTCGCAACCACTCGCAAGAACTCGCAACCAATTGCAACCACTCCCAACCACTCACAACCACTCGTAACCGCTCGCAACCACTTGTCACCAATGGCAACCACTCGCAACCACTCGCAACCACTTGTAACCACTCGCAACCACTCACAACCACTCGCAACCACTCGCAACCACTCGCAAGCACTCGCAACCACTCGCAAGCACTCGCAACCAATTGCAACCACTCCCAACCACTCACAACCACTCGTAACCGCTCGCAACCACTTGTCACCAATGGCAACCACTCGCAACCACTCGCAACCACTTGTAACCACTCGCAACCACTTGTAACCACTTGCAACCACTCATAACTACTTGCAACCACTCCCAACCACTCACAACCACTATCAACACCCGGTTGCAAATGAACACCCCGTTGCAGATCAACAGCTGGTTGAAAATCAACACCCGGTTGCAAATCAGCACCCGGTCACAAATCAAAATTACGTCACAAATCAACACTAGTTCAAAAATCAACACCAGTTTGAAAATCAACAATAGTTCGCAAATGAACACTCGGTTGCAAATCAACACCCGGTCACAAATCAACACTCGGTCACAAATCAACACCCCGTCGCAAATCAACACCCGGTCGCAAATCAACACCCGATTACAAATCAACACCCGGTCGCAAATCATCACCCTGTCACAAATTGACATCCCATCGCAAATCAACACCCTGCTACAAATCATCATCCTGTCATAAATCAACATCCAGTCACAAATCAACACGCTGTCGCAAATCAACACCCGTTTGCAAATCAATACCCGGTCGTAAATCAACACCCAGTCGCAAATTAACACCCGGTCACAAATCAACACCCCGTCAAAAATCAAAACCCGGTCCCAAACAACCACCCGGTCGCAAATCAACACCCCGTTGCAAAGAACATTCCGTTGCATATCAGCAGCCCCTTACAAATCAACAACCCCTTGCAAATCAACACCCGGTCGCAAAATGAACACCCGGTTGCAAATCAACACCCGTCCGTAAATCAACACCCTTTTGCAAACCAACACCCGGTCGCAAATCAACACCCGGTCCCAAATCAACAATCCGTCGCAAATCAACACCCATTCACAAAACAACAGCCCGTCGCAAATCAACAACCCGTCGCAAATCAACACCCCTTTGCAAACAAACAACTGGTCACAAATCAACACCAAGTCCCAAATCATCTACCGGTCACAAACCAACACCCGGTCACATACCAACACTCGGTTGCAAATAAATACTCCATCGCAAATCAACATCCCGTTAGAAATCAACCATCGGCACAAATCAACACACCGTTGCAAATCAACACCCTGTCGCAAATCAACATACCATCGCAAATCATCAGCCAGTCGCAAATCAATCTCCCGTCCCAAATGAACACCCAGTCGCAAATCAACACCACGTTGCAAATCAACACCTGGTTGCAAATCAACACCCAGTCACAAATCAATACCCAGTTGCAAATCAGCACCCGGTCGCAAATCAAAACCCTGTCATCTATCAACACCCCATTGCAAATCAACACCGCTTCGCAAATTAACATCCCGGCCCAAACGGACACCTGGTCACAAATCATCACCCGGTTGCAAATCAACATCCAGTCGCAAATCAACCCGATCGCAAATCAACACCTAGTCGCAAATCAACACCCGGACGCAAATCAGCACCCGGTCGGAAATCAACACCCCGTCGCAAATCAACATCCCATTGCAAATAACACCCTGTCGCCAATCAACACCCCATCGCGGATCAAAACCCTGTAGCAAATCAACACCCCGTCGCGAATCAACACCCAGTCGCAAATGAACACCCCATCGCAAATCAACAGCCGGTTGAAAATCAACAACTGGTTGCAAATCAGCACTCGGTCGCAAATCAACACCACGTCGCACATCAACACCAGTTAAAAAATCAACACAAGTTTGAAAATCAACACCAATTCCCATATCAACACTTGGTCGCAAATCAACATCCCGTCGTAAATCAACACCCCATCGCAATTCAACATCCGGTCGCAAATCAACACCCGGTCACAAATCAATCCCCATCACAAATGAACACCCGGTCACAAATCAACACCCGATTGAAAATCAACACCAGGTCGCAAATCAGCACCACGTCACAAATCAACACCCTGTCACAAATCAACGCCCCATGGAAAATCAACACCATGTTGCCAATCAACAGCCCGTCACAAATCAACATCTCCTCGCAAATCAACACCCTGTCGCAAATCAACACCCATTCGCAAATCAACACCCTGTCGCAAATCAACACCCCATCGCAAACCAACACCCGGTCGCAAATCAACACCCGGTCGCAAATCAACACCCAGTCCCAAATCATCAACCGGTCGCAAATCAACACCCAGTCGCAAAACAACAACACGTCGCAAATCAACACCCAGTCACAAATCAACACCCCCTTGCAAATCAATACCCCATCGCAAATCAACAACCGGTCGCAAATCAACACGCAGTCCCAAATCATCCACCGGTCGCAAACCAACACCCGGTCGCAAACCCACACCCGGTTGCAAATAAACACCCCATCACAAATCAACACCCCGTTGGAAAATAGCCACCAGCGCAAATCAAGACACCGTTGCAAATCAACACCTGGTCTCAAGTTAACACCCGGTCACAAATCAACACCCAGTCGCAAATCAACACCCAATCGCAAATCAACACCAGGTCGCAAATCAACACCCGGTCGCAAATCAACACCCCGTCGCAAATGAACAACCTGTCACAAAGCAACATCCCGTCACAAATCAAGACCCGGTCGCAAATCAACACCCGGTCAAAAATCAATACCCCATTGCAAATCAACACCCCCTCGCACATTAGCACCCCCTCACAAATCAGCATCCAGTCTCAAATGAACATCCCGTTGCAAATCAACACCGGGTCACAAATCAACACCCGGTTGCAAATCAACACCCCATTGCAAATGAACATCCTGTCGCAAATGAACACACCGTTGTAAATCAACACCCCATCGCAAATCAACACCCCGTCGCAAATCAACACTCCATTACAAATCAACACCCTGTTGCAAATCAACATCCCGTCGCACATCAACACCCCACCGCAAATCAACACCCGGTCGTAAATCAACACTTGGTCGCAAATCAACACCAGGTCAAAAATCAACACCTGGTCACAAATCAAAACCTGGTCACAAATCAACACCCGGTTGCAAATCAACACCCGGTCGCAAATCAACACCTGGTCAAAAATCAACACTTGGTCGCAAATCAACACCCCGTCAAAAGTCAACACCCCGTCGCAAATTAACATCCCGTTGCAGATCAACACCCCTTTGCAAATCAGCACCTCGTCACAAAGCAACACCCCGTCACAAGTTAACACCCCGTTGCAAACCAACACCCGGTTGCAACTCAACACCCGGTTGCAAATCAACACCCGGTCACAAATCAACACCCGGTCGCAATTCAACACCCAGTCGCAAATCAACACCCGGCCGCAAATCAACATCCGGCCACACACCAACACGCTGTCGCAAACCAAAAACCGGTCCCAAATCAACACCTCGTTGTGAATCAACACCCCGTCGCAAATCAACACCTAGTCGCGAATCAACATTCCGTCACAAATCAACATCCGGTTACAAATCAACACCCAATTGCAAATCAACACCTGGTTGCAAATCAACACCCGGTCACAAATCAGCACCCGGTTTCAATCAACACCACGTCACAAATCAACACCAGTTAAAAAATCAACACCATTTTAAAAGTAAACACTCGGTCACAAATCAACACCCCGTCGCAAATCAACTGTTGTGCTTTGTGCCGTTCATGTACAGTTTACTGTGACCACTCGGCCGTGTCCATACTCGTGCAGATCCCTGAGGCAGGCGGCACTGGTGACACCGGCGTGACGACAGGCGGCGGACTACCCGCCTGGAGCTGACCGACCACTGTTCCAGAGCCCCAAATGTCACCGGGACTCCTTGCTGTGCCTTCTACGTCTTGCAGGCGCCTTTCGGCGGACTGGGCATGAGGCCCATTTGCATGTTTTTGCATTGTATACTCGCTGTCAGTCGATGGATGCATGCATGTGACCAGTCGCTGTGTCTGTCTTTTGATTCTGCACGTCTAGGTTTAGACGGTGTGGGATTCTGACATGTGTGCGCAGAGTTACGGCCAAAACAGTGGTTTTGGGCCGGTTTTAGGACAGCTCTTGGACTGCCGCGTGCGACACCCGCCGTGCGCCGCGGCAGGTATTTATGCCCTGGACTTGTCAGTTGTCATTTCTCTCTCCATATGCTATATTGAAGCATTCTGACACTGTGTCTTGTGTCTCCTAGCCAAACCCTTGCCGTTGTGTGTACGACCTGTGACTGTCGTCACCGTCTCACCAAGGCACTAACGCCCGGTCAACGGCTGTGTTGCTAGGAAGCTTCTACGCACTTTCTCATAGTATCAGAGCAGTGAGACAGTTCTCACTGAGCTGCGCAGTAGAGACGCAACAGAGCAGCAGCAGTGAGAGTCACCGCTGCAGCAGAGCTTCTGGGACCTGTTGGAGACGGCCGGTCGCCGTCCACGTACTTTACCCACCACGTGAGATTGCAGCTGCTCAGGCAGCAGCAGCGGCGTGTACTGCCACGCAGAGGTGTGTGGCGGCTGCGGTGCGTGCAGCCGCCCCCCCACAGCCGCAGCAGCAGAGGCGGCGGCGGCAACAGCGCAGCAGCAGCGGCCGCCGTAGCAGCGTGGCAGCAGCGGTGGCAGCAGCAACGCAGCAGCAGCGTCGGCAGCAGCAGCGCAGCAGCGGCAGCGGCACAGCAGCAGCAGCGGCAGTCGCGGCGGCAGCTGCAGCGCAGCAGTGGCAGCAACAGCAGCGCGCGATGGCGGCAGCCAGCAGCAGCTGCAGCGCGCAGCAGCAGCCGCCGCGCGCAGCAGCAGCTGCCACGCGCAGCAGTAGCAGCAGCAGCGCAGCCGCTGCTGCCACCGCTGCACACGCAGCTACGCAGTTGCTGCTGTAGCTGACAGCACAGCTGCAGCAGCAGCTGGGCGGAAGCTGCGCAGCAGCTTCCGCGGAGCTGCCGCGCGCCACCGCGCAGCGGCAGAACCGTGACAAGAAAGAAAAAGAAAAAAGGAAGGGGACGAGCTGATGTTAGCATTGTTGATTGCTGATGTTATCAGGTCGTGCTGACGTCAGCAACCACTTGCTCACGCCAGCATTACACTTGGCCAAATTTTCACCCGGAAAGTCAAAAGTTGCAAGCGTTTAAAATCTTTGAGAAACGCAGACGGTTTTGAAATCTGGCAAACATGACCTGTCGTCCCATAGTGAGCGGCGACATGAGTTTGCCCGACGACAAGGACAAGGGACCAGGTGATCCCTCCTCCTCTTCTTCAGGGGTATTGAGCCCTCGCTCGCAGGCCATTGAGGACCTACGCAGCCAGCAGGAGGAGATTCGTCGTCTGCAACGAGAGCAGACTAACGCGATCCGCACGCTGACTGAGCTCCTACGCGCTCAGTCCACGGCTCCTTTGCGGATTTCTGAGGGAGCTGCCGGCGTTGCGGCCTCCACCCAGCATTCGGCTCAGGCGCCCGTGACAGGTGCTCGGCCTGCTTCACCTCCTGGTGTGGTTTCCCCACCACCTGTGGACCTCCTTGATGACGAGCCATTCATGCCAGGCTTCGAGGATAACTCCCAGGACCGGGAGATTCGTCTTCTACAGGAGCGCCTCCGTCAGCTGCAGACGGGTATCCAACCTCCACCCGTGTCCCCGATACGACCGTCACCTGACTTCCCCGGTGATCACCCCCTTCCAGGAGTATTCCCCGTCTCTCGCCCTCCTCAGCCTGCGGTTGCTCTCCCCACGGAGCGGCAGCCAAAGGACTTTGAGGCACCACCTCCACGGTACATCAGCAAGGATGGATTTGACTGCTGGGAGATCCTGTTTCAGGTGTGGGCCACTTCTGAGGGAGTGTGGCCTTACTACCACAGCCCATACCAGTCTACAGATCCAGCACAGGTGCTGACAGCAGCCCGGGCCATGCGAGGACTTCTCTACGCCATGCCACGC
>SZWC01000626.1:293967-311366 GCA_023375785.1 Penium margaritaceum | reverse complement strand
ACCGCAACAAGAAAAGTATAGTGTACGAGTGAATGTAGAAGTGCATAACCGTTGTACTGAGAAACAGATGGATTCTACAAAAGTGCGACAGAAGAAACTTCTGCGATATTTCCTCACCAAGAATGCACAAATGCACACTTCAACAAGATGTGTGTACTACCTGTTGTATATCCACTCGTACATTCCCCCTATACACTTTGAGGGAGAAGGGGGGGAGGGGTCGGCGAATGATAAAAAAGCGTACAAACCATATGCTGCATTCCTTGGTCCATGTCGGATCAGTGTACTTTTGTGTTTTGCAAATGTTAGGTCATTGGATGGACTGACCGGGATGTCACTATGCCTACACGTAGAAAAACATAGGTCATCTTAACTCTCCAAGTACAGGTGGATGTTTTTGAAGGTGTATTATAATGCATATCTAATCTGGAGTCTTCCAAGTAAAGAGGATAAGGTTGTACGTTATAGAGAATTCTCCCCAGGAGAATCCTCTATAAGGTTCAACAGTGAGAATAAGTTTTCACTTCAATTTCAAGAAAAAAATTCATGTATTCGTACGTCATGTAGTAGAAACTTCCACGAAGTTATTATCAAAGTGATTCATAAGTCTCGGACATTCTGCATGTGCTATGGACGTTTCTCAACATCTTTCTTCATTCAGAACTAAAATTCAGGAAGTTTCTTAGAAGATTTTTCTTCGTGGTTACATGTGGTGTGCACAGTTTAAGGAGTGCATGAATCAGGGGTGGTTGGTCCTAAATGGCGCCTCCCGTCTTCTCCATTCGTGGGCATGGTGGGTGGCTCCAACATGGGTTACTTCGATGGCCTTACCATGGGCTCTACTGCTCCGTTTTGGACATGCTTGGATGCGTTGGAAAGCTCATATTACAGGCTATATGAATCTGATATACTCTGACTGTGAAAAATAACAAATCCCAAATCAATTGAGTGCAAACCATTGCAACGCGTTTCTGCCCATTCTAGACTGTGATCCGTGGACTTCACACTCTTCTAACTTGGTGTGCATTGGCTACAGAACCAGCGTCATCATGCTCCACAAAAGGACTGTCACCCTTGAGGGTGCTTCCACACCTCCCAAGGGAACACCCAGCACAGCATTCCTAACAGCCAGCATCACTCAACATAGATTGGACCATGTTGAGGATGGTGCAGTTCGCCCTCTTGATGACGCCATTCTACTATGAAGAATGTGGCGTACTTTTCTGCCATGCAATCCCCTTGCTCTTCATCGATTCTGAGCAGCCCTCAAACTTGCTGCCGTTCTCGCTTTGGAACACTTTCACCAACTCCGTTGAAAGGCTGAATGTGTCCTTAGCCACCACGTCCTCACACAAAAAGGGGTCAGCAGGGGCTTGACTCTTCTGCAAAGGCAAGCGGTGGTTGCGACTGCTGTTATGTTGGCTGATGAGGCTGGGGCTGTGGCTGCTAGGACTGAGGCAGCGGATTTGATTGCAAGCCGTCTACAGAGGTAAAAGCAGGGGAAGAAAGGACACTTACCAATGATCCATGCGTAGGGTTGGTCATTGAATTTCATCAAAGCCACCGATTAGAATAGCGTCTGTATTGTAGACTTGGCAGTTGATCTTGTCTTGCTCGTGCTCATATTCAGTAGTGGCCTCATAAGAATTGCATTCACCGAGCACTTGCATGTGATGCTGACACTGGTACTCACGACATTTGTCAAGCAGCTACTCTATCTCATTGATGACTGCTTCCTTCTCACCCGACAAGGTGTAGACTGGAGGCAATTCAAGAAACAATGCTGGGATAGCTGTGGCAGCAATGGCACCACCACAAACAGGAGACTCCTACAGCTGTTGAAGCTATAGTGATGCAACCTAGATGGTGGTCACGACTTCCACTGCTTCAGTGGTTGCAAGCATGGCCTTTTCTATGACTATGGCTGTGGATGCTGGCATGGCTTGTGCTGCGGCTGTGGATTTGGCTATGGCTGTAACTAAGGCTACAGCGACAGCCATGGCTGTGGCAAATGCTAAGTGGAATTCTATAGCAGCATGCAATGCCGCTGAAGCAGACACGGCCATGGACAAAGATTCCGGTGCTTCAAAGGCCACCAGAGGAGATCCCACAATGGTTGAGGAGGAGGAAGTGGCTGCGCTTGTGGATGTGGATACTGCTACGGCTGTCGTTATGGCTATGGCTGCATCTGTGGCTACAGCTGTAGCCATGGTTGCGGTGACTAATGATAGTAAGGTGGTGGTGCCAAAGTGACCAAAGTGGGTTGCTTGATAAAAATCATCAGGTCACAAAAGAGGATAGAGGATGTTTTTCTGGTTCTATAGCACTTTACGGAACTTGATTCGGAGTCCGTTTGAGGGAGATATGGATTTTCAAGGTTTGGTGGCAATGGGTCCGGTTCAAGTGACGACTCCTGCATTACCAGCACCAATACAGCAACAATTATTGGCCACGGAGGTTTGGAGCAGCCTTCAAGGTAGAAAGGCAGCAGGAGGAACTTCAGGGAGCTTCAAGTAAGGTCCCCACCAAGATTATTGGTTGTGCACATGGCAGCGATGGTAATTCTCTTGTGTGAGAGTGTGACTGCCGCTCATCCCGCTAGGCTAGGAGTGTGCTAAGAGGTGAACTTTGACAGAGTGGTTCTTCCAGCTCCATGTGCCAAATGAGGCATAATTAGGCTTGTTAGAAAGCTGTGCTAATGTGATTTTTCACTCAATAGTCGATTCAGACATTCGCGTTCTTTGCAAACCTACATTTGCTTCCGTAATTTCTGTCTGTGCATCCTGCAACTCCCTCTCACAAACAGTTGGTCCTGCCTAGACGGCTCTTGGTGAGCCTGATCACCTCTCTGAGGGCTGCCCCAGTTTCCATCACCCACGATGGTTGAGGAGGGGGCAGTGGCTGCGCTTGTGGACGTGGATACTGCTACAGCTGTCGCTATGGCTATGGCTGCATCTTTGGCTACAGTTGCAGCCATTGTTGCGGTGACTAATGATAGTAAAGTGGTGGCGGCAGGTGATGCCACGGCCACAGTTGAGGCCGTGGACGAAGATGCCACCACTTCAAGTGCCATTGGAAGAGATCCCACGGCAGTTGCTGTGGTGGTTACGACTGCAATTTTTATTATGACTGGTACCCCGATTGCAGCTATGGCTTTGGCTGTAGCTAAATCCACAATTGCGGCTACAATGTTGTTGTAGTGGGCAATGCCGTGGCTGCAGCTTATGCCATGGATGATGATGCCTTGGCTGTGAATACTGTCAGGGTAGACCCGACAGAGGTAACGGTCAAGGCCGTTGCCACGGTTGTGGGTATGGAAGTAGAGGTCCACAAACACACAGGACGCTATTGTAGATGAGGTGAAATTTGGGTGGCTGAATAGTGGTATAGAGCCCGCCAAAGCAGCAATCAAAGAGTGGGAAATAGAGTCCAGCAAATGGTCTATGAACGTCAGAGTGTCCCTTTGCATTGCTCCATGCCACCACAAGCTACGTGGTGGTGGAAAGCACAGCGGATGGGACAAGAGTGCTCAGCATACTAACAGTGTTGCTGTCAAGTGCAGCAATAGAAGTTGGTGCAACTGTCAGCGGCTGCAGGTGGGTGGTGCGAGCGCCATGGTGTGTCTGCAGCTGAGAGTGGCAAAGGACCGGGTCCCAGGAACCGGTACTCCACCGTGTGAGAGGGGAGTGGAACATAGTAATGGTCTTCTCGCTCAATGCTCTAATACCATTAGTTGCTAGAACTGTGTGAGAGATAGGGAGCAAGGGAGCAGGATTGTGAGAGATTCCATGGATACTGCAAGCTCACATAAAAATCATGAAACAAGTGCCACGATGTAGGGTGGAGGGAGGCCCTAGGTTGCACGATGAAGCGAGACTCACCTACTGTATCACGCACATGGTGTGACTGCCGCTAGTGACTGTCACCACCCCTGGGGTCAAGTCAGACCTTGTAGAATACTTTGCGAGCGGCTAATACCAGAAAAATCCGGCAGCATGCCCTCAGCAGGATTACAAGCCGGCAACTAACCAAAGCAATCCATGACAACAATCATGCAAATCTACGCCATTCTTAAGTGTATGTGGACATACCACCATAGTGAGATTTCTGCAACTGTGTTTCATGTTAGAGATGTCAATGCACTGCTGGCTGGCCCATCGGCACAAGTCTTGAGCTATCCAAGTGGTGTAGGTAACATGAGTGGAGCCAGTGAGGGCTCCGAGAGAGTCAAAAGTGTCATTGCCTCAAAGAGCCACTTGGCTTGCATGAGAGCCATGTTGATTTACTCTTTTGCATAAATTTGTGTGAGACCAGTGGACAGAGATCAAAACATTGGTAAGTCATTACTTAATCACCAATACCAACAGGAGGTAGCAGCCTTAGTTCGGTATCTGGGGCATTGTCAGTGTCACATTGATGTATACGCGATTTTTTCCCAGTAAATGGATGCATATGACTTCCACATGTAATTAGTCCCATGTGTGGATGACGAACTAGAGGCTATGTCTGGATTGTGGTGAGTGGGAGATGCGCTCTTTCTCACTATTTGCTGACTTCTGTACTTGAGGACAAAGGAGGTTTTGCATTGAGGAAGTGGGTGAAACACAATCTGTTCACCCACTTTTACTAGCCCGTCGCTTGGTCCTGTATGGTGACACCCCTTTCTGGTCCAGCATGTGACATCCTCCTCTTGAGAACTCTTGGCCATCACCCACTTTTTTAGAGTTCTCTTGCATCCATCCACGACAGGGTGGGTGAATAAAATTTTGGGTGGGTGGAAATGGGAAACATAGATGAGCAAATTGGCCATATAATCGTGTTTCTCTTGTGGTCCGAATCGGAGGTGTGGTGTCTTTGGACACCCTAATGGTAAAAACCTTCTTGGTTCCGTGACTAGAGGATGCTCCTATGTGATCACGGTGGTTGATGATTTAGGCGGACCTGAGAAACTGGGTCGTTTATGAAGGCCCAAGTGAGGCTGGCCTTCAGCATTGGAGGTAATCTTGAAATCAGCGTTTAGGATGTGCTGATTGGTCTAACATCAGCACCTTCAGAATGGTTTGATGTTAGGACCCACTACTCCCTTCATGGTTGGGGATGATAAAAATCCGTCAACTCATTTGTAATCTGAATAAGAAAAATGTTACTCTCACTTGTCGGCTGAACTCTGGCCGTCACCGCTGCCTTCGGGATCGCTCATTCACGAGGAGTACACATTTTTTGTCGTCCATGTAGAATAACAGATTCAACGGTTGGTCAGTGCTGAACTTCACATATTTAATCACTATTTTTCAGAACAAAAGCTCCGCATGTACACCTGTACTCGACATCCCGAAGTATTTTTCTGACTGGTCAGGTCATTGTCTCAGACATGTTTGCCGAACATATCTGCAACGAGGGTAAATTGACCTGATATTCCTGTTTAGGTCATCCTTCTTCTATAATAAGGAGTACCAAAGTGTCTTACTTCACTTCAAACATTTTAACCTGTCTATTTCTTGGATGTTATGCCGAGCGGAACGTAGTCGGTTTGCATGGATGAGGTGTGGAGCAGAAGTTGATTTGCGGAATCAGGACACTTGGATGATTTTTATCTACCATTGAGTGTACTTGGATGACAAGTGTCAGACATGTCGAGCAGATAGCGAGAAGCACAATGAGTTATATGTTGGGTCTTGGACGCTCGAGTCGAGCGATGCGTGCCAGGCCGTGTTGTTAGTGGCCACTTTGAGAAACTCCACTGAGAAGTTAGGGATTGCGAGTAAATTAAGGCACGTTCTTGTAGAATTTCCTAGCACCATCAATAATTTGACCAAACAGTATTGAAACATCGATACGATTTCTGACAATTCTTTTGACCATTTTGGAAGGTGGTTGAACATGTCAGAACCTTCAGGAATGATACACTAGAGGTTGGGGCAGGTGGTCAACATGCCCCCGGCTGAACGACATAGAAATCCTGAGGTCGAAGCGTGGTGGGCCACAAATGTAAGGAAATAAATGCCCACTCAGAGTTTTGGGACGTGTACGTCTGGTACACACTTCTCCCCTTTTAGCTGCGATGTCCTTGCACGTTAGAAGAAGTAAGACGGTGAAGCATGTAGTCACTGTAAATCAGATGATCGATGTGTCAAAGGTTATCACAGGGCTCCAAACTATTCTGTATGGTGACGTAGTCGTGCCACTTCAACAGGTACTCGGCTAGTTTTCCACTATGTCCATGTCTGAAGATGTCCCCAATCACATACTTTGTATCCGTGTCCACTTGGGATTGGAGGTGGGGGAGCATAGTTTCTGCCCGGGAAGTTCTCACAGGGGTCCTGCTAGTGCTTGAGCTTGCTTACGTGGAAGACTGGGTGGATCGCCATGTTGTCCAGTAGGCAAAGGCGAGCAAAAACCAGAGTTTTCCTTCGCGCGATCTCAAACGTGACCGAGCATCAGGGTTTGGGCTTCACAAATTCTTTTCCACAGAGTTTGATGTTCACTGAGCTGAGTTGGACATGATTGACAGACCTGAGCACGTCGTCATTGCAATGTCGGTCCTTTTCTTGCTTCATCGTTGCTTGTGTCTTCATGAAGGTCTGGCAGAGTTACTTCTCAGACACAGGAATAATAGTGTGCGTTAATTTCAATGGCTGGAACATTTCTCTGGCTCTGTAGTCCTCCCAATGTGGCAGGAAATTCACCGCAACCCACCTCAGACTCAATTCTATCCGTTGCGTTGGAAGTTGTGAAGTTGTATGTGAGTTTGGCGGTCTGCAGTTTTGTTTCCCAATTAGTGTTGTAAGGCTTGCATGACGAGCGGAGGAGTTGTTCGAGCACCTGATTGGTCCGCTTGGTTTGCCCGTTGGTTTGAGGGTTGAACGTCCTTGATAACTGGGTCAAAGTGCCATAACGTGTCATCAGTTCATGCCACAAATGGTAAGTGACATGACCGTCTCCGTCCCTGATGATGGTATGTGGCACGGTGTGTAGCCCCACGACCTCATTTTGAAACAATCGTGCTCTAACTTCAGGTGTGACGATGGTCGTCATCGGAGCAAAGTGTGCCAACTTGGAAAATCTTTCCACCACCATGATGATGGCATTATAACCCTCCTGAGTGATAGTTAGTACGTCACAAAATCCATGCTGATTGTGACCCACGGCTCCATTGGAACAGGGGGTGGTTGAATTAGTCCCAGTTTCCTTGTGCAATGAGCATTTTTTCATTGGCAGGTGTCACATGATTTGCGTAATACTACCATGTCGGCCTTCATCCAATCCCACACGTAATAACTTGCTATCTTCTTGAGCATTTTTTCCTCACCAAAACTTCAACCTGGGACAGATTCTTTGCCTGTCTCCAGTAGCATCTGTCATAAATCTTTGTTTGGTGGTACAATGACTTGGCGAGGGAATCGTTGTTTCCAGTAGGGGCCTTCCAACCAGAACTTGGTTTTGTCCTCCCCACCAAACTCCTCATAACCCATTGTGAATAGCATCGCAAGGTACACGTCTCATTTTACAAGCAACGTGTTGATCTCGGCCACTGGTCATCAACTCAGAGCTTCCGCTGGATTTGTTTTTCCTGGCTGGTACTCAATTTTATTGTTGAAGTTGGACTTGAAGAGCTTCATCCATCAATTTTGTTGATGACTCATTTTTTACTGAGTCTTTAGATATTTGAGTGCGTAGTGGTCGGTGCAGATGATACAACCTCATCATTCCAGGTAACACCGCCACGTCTTGAATGTGTGCACAACTGCGACTTTTTTTTTTGTTTGTACATCAAATAGTTGATTTTTGGCCTGCAACAGTTTTTGCGACATGTACGCAAACAGCTGTCCTCCACCGTCATTGTCTTGGAGGAGAACGACTCCGATTTCTTGATCAAACGCGACGGTGGCCATGACATATTCTACCCTTGGATCCGCCAAACGTAAGGCTAAGGCAAAGGTTAGAGGATTTCTTAAACATTTCATCATTTCTTTTTTGTTTCCGTCCCAATTCCACTTGGTAGTTTAACTATTGAGATCGGAGAGAGGCACTAAGATCCAGGTCTTATCCTTCAGTACTCGACATTAGTCGTTACAAAATACTCAAAGTAGTTCTACATTCCGAACATTGATCAGTGCCAGCAAATCAGCAACCGCCTCCACTTTCTTTGGGTCCCTGGTGATAGTTCTGCCACCGATTATGCAGTCCAAAAACTCGATCAAACGGTGAATAAAGTCACACTTTGAGATTTTTCCGTAAAATTTCTCTCTAGAGAATAGCTCAAGAATTTTTTGGGGATGTCTATTGTGCTCCTCCAGGATGCGAATATACACCAGAGTTTTGTGAAGATGCATGAGAACAAAGTCCTCGAGGTACGTCCAAAATACCTTATTCATTACTCCCATAAATATTGCAGGGTTATTTGTGAGTCTAAACAGTACAACCATGAACTCAAAATGCCTGTATTTAGTACAGACCACCGTCTTCTTGATTTTCTTATCAGATACACTGATCTTATGATAGTCATTGAGTAGATCAATTTTGGTGAAAATGCATACCCCATGGAGTTTGTGGGAAAGCTCATCTGCTCACAGAGGATGGTAGCAATTCTTGATGGTTATGTCGTTCAACGCAAAATGATCCATGCACATCTCCATCTCACCTATTATCTTTTTTACGAAATGTACAGGTGTTGCGTAGAGTAACGTGGATGGTCTGATGGATCCCTCACCAAACATCTAGTCAAACTTCTTTTTGAGCTTGTTCAGCTCGTGGTCACTCATCCAATAGATCCCCTTGGTCGTTGGTCTGCTACCCTCCTTTATGTCGATCTAGTTGTTGATGCTGCATTGTGAAGGTAACTCTTGAGGCTATTCTTTTGGAAAACAATCCTTCAAAAACAAATGAGGATGGATGCAAACTCCTCCGTAACCATTGCAAACTTGTTAGGTGTTGAGGCTGATGCCGTTGCATCTGTTGTCGTACTTTCCTTCTCTTCCCTGGTTTCCATGTGCAAACGATACGATTGTGCTTCTTGTCGCACATACCTTTTGGTCATGTCCAGCGATGTCGGCTGATGTTTTGTGACTACTAAAACAAAACTTGCTACTTCCACTTAAACTACGTCCGGTAACCGCCATTACTTCATGGGTTGCTCAATCGGAGGAAGGTGTTGTCAGGAAACGGCCCCCGGGTGGAGGCAGTTCCAACGAAGACTGAATGGTCTTCTATGTTCATGGCTAATTCTGTGCGGGGAGCTTTCTGGTCGCCTCATGCTACAGTTGTGAGACAGTCACTTTTGTGAAGGGAATAATGAAATTTTGTATTAGTTTTTTAAAATGGACATGATCTGAAACATTTGTAGGGCTAGTCATACACTCTCCAATGCACCAACGCACCAACTGTGCACGATTTGAATCACCGTAGCTCCCGCTACGTTAGTCAAGGCACAGCACCCCAAACCAGCCGCTCAGTCGGCGGCGCACACCACGTCGCCCACTGGGGTGCCCTTACACATCAAGGACCCATCAAAAATTCCATTCTGAAGGCGCAGATGTCCCTACATGTAGCAGAGGTGCCCCTCGCACCTTTGGGTTCTGTTTTGATGAGTTCATCATCGTGTTTGGTGATGGGGGCTGATGTGGTTCGAAACCTGTTTGTGAACCTGCCGTCAGAATCTTGATTGCAAATTGTACCCGAGTAACAAATTGTACTACTAGGTTTTGGACTCCGAGCCAGGATTTTGGCGAAGTCCCTCAGTAACAAAACTGCACTACTGAAATCCAGCAGATCATCCACCGGACGCCTCGGCAGTCCTTCCGGAGAAAAATCCCCAGATGGCATTTTGTTATTCGTTTCGGTCAATTATTTACTGGCAGTCGAGCCGCAGCCAGCTCCTAGAGCCGCTGCACACACCCCAACTTTGGAAGCACATTCTCCCTTGTTACTTGTCCGATTCCGGCAAAACAACTTCCACCGGATTCAACAACTCATAGAATTTCAGGGGCAATCCTCCATTTTAGGATCCGAGCAATCCTCGAGTCACCAGATCCAACAACGAGGGATTTCCTCTCTCTGGCAGCTCGTCGGCACCTCCCAGCGCCGCACTTGGGCATGCAGCGGGGCAAATCTTCAACAGGTGTTTTTTTTTGTCATGAATTCTGAAGCAGCCTGCTCCATTGCTCCCGTCTACTTGTGGATTGTGACGGTAGGGGGAATCTCACTAGAGGATTTTTTTTGGTCGCTCATTGGGTACATCCTTCATATTGTTGCTTTGTGCAGATCTTTGATTTTCAGTCAGAATGGTTCTTGAATTCGACAGACATGCAATTGTCTTTCGACGGTTTTGCCTCTGAATATTCTTGATTTGGCTTGTAAACCCAGGTTTCAAACCATATCATTGCTTAAGGAAATTTGAGGAGCTCCTCCATCTGGTAGTGTCACTAGCGTTTTGAAACTCTCACAGTCCCTCGATTGTACTTGTAACAGCCTCGCAGGTTGGTCCTCCTTGTACCCCTTGTTGAACTTTGCAATGTCACAAACCCTTTTGTTTGTCTATGTGGGCCATTGAGATGGGTGATCGATTTGCGTTGATTTTTCGGACCAGACAAGAGGCTCTTCATTTACCTGTGCCCTTTCCTTATGCTTGACTCCTCATCTTTTCTCTGTGACTTCCTGCCCCCATCTTTTGACCTGTTGCTATAGTTTTCAACAATGGAACAAGATGTGTCCCACAATTCCATCACAATCATTGATCATGTTAAGTTTCTGTGTCAGTTTTCACCGGAGACAAGGTGTTCATTGACTGTGACTTCCCTTTACAACGATGGACTGCTGACTCATGCATTGAAGCTTGTAATTTGTGTCAGACATCTAGAGGCAGAATGCTTGCAGCTGAGAATGTGAGAGTGGTTGCGTGAGCCATTAATCCACCTTCATTGATCTCTTCTTTCCATTGGATGGTTTTTAGATCAGACCGCCGATTTCAAGCCGTGTCATGCAAAAGCAAGGCCGCGAGTTAAACTATCTTTTCTTCGTTGTTGACCACAGTGGTAGTGATGTACACAACAAGAGTCGTTAGCAACATCCAATTTTTTGGTCCTTTAGGGTTTTCAGGTTCGGACGGCTCAGGGAGTGCTGGTAAAATTTGAGGCTTGTTAAATAGTTGAATATTGAAGCTCCCACACGATGAGCACTGCTTCTCCCACACACACGTGTTGAAGATCCTCCATGGCCACGTTAGGTTGTTGGAGCAAATGGGTTATGAGGCTCTCAATTCACAAGAACTTCTGGTACAGGTATTCATAGATATAAGCTTGTTGATCTGTGTCTTCCATCGTGCCAAATATTGTCCCAATGTACAATGGTGGAAGCAAGGGTTTTCCAAGCCCGATGGGTCCTTTACCGGGTTGGCTGATCCGGTTGTCAATGATGCGCCATTCGCTGTGAATGTTTTTGCTGCCACTTAGTTTGCTTGCAGAGCGTCATTGACCGTGTATTGTCAATCCTAGATTGTTGGAGTCTTTGCTGGTTACTCCTACTCTTCGTCAGGTGCGCTTTCTTTGTTCACTGTTCAGTTCTGTTAACTTCTCAACAACAAGAAGATGCACTGAAGAGTCATGCAAGGTTTCTGCCTTTGAGTTAATGCGGTGGCTGTCCCCCCTCCCCGGCATTGGGCTTTAATACCAAGTTTTGCACTGAGCAGAACGTAGGTGGTTCACAGGGATGAGGTGTGAAGCACAAGAGAAATTGGGACAGTTGGATGATGTGTATTCAGCAGTAGGTATATTTCGATGAAGTGTGAGACATGTTGAGCGTATATGTACAATAGCGAGAAACACAATGAGGCATACATGGGTGCTCAAGTCGACTGACACGTGCTACGCGGTGTTGTGAGTGGTTACTTTGAGAAACTGTGCAAGGAAATTGGGGGGTGCCGAGAATACTGAGGCGCATTTTTGTAGAAGTCAAGCAATGTCAAGAAGCCAAACGAACAATGTCAAAACGTTTGTACGGTTTGTGATACTTCTGGAAAGCCTTTTGAAATCTGGTCGAACATGTCAGAACCTTTGGGAACGGAACAATGGATGTTTGGACAGGTGGCCAATGTATCCTCGGCGTAAAAATCCTGAGGTCATAGTGAGGTAGGCCACAAATGTAAGGGCACAAATTTCCATTCATGGAGATTACAGACTCGTCTATGTCTATCACGCAACACTGGACCACCCAAAACTCCTACCTGGTTGCATTGATCGAGATTTCAAATCAACCTGAGCGACTGGAAGAAAACATTTAACGCTTGATAAAGGCTAGCCGTTAGCTATGGAAACATTTAACGCTTGATAAAGGCTAGCCACTAGCTATGCAAGTGGAAACATTGTTTTTGGAGTTGATGATTGCAGAAAGAAGACACTGATTGAATCGGAGGTTCCGTTTCCTCCCTCTGCCTCAATGGAACAATACTTCATGAACCATACAAAACTACTAATTATAATCCAGCAATTTGGAGTGGTCAAAAGCTTGCAATTGGCACAACCTACCACGAGTACATTTCACGTCATGTGGGTGTTTTCAATTGACAGAAAAGACTGAAAGATGAAACCAATGGTCAGCGGTGACCGTCACCTATTCTGGAATTCATTGGTCTAATCACGCGCCCGTCAATCCTACTTATTCTTTCCTTCACTGTGTATCGTGGTGACTGGCCAAAACAACGACTCAGAAAAGTGTGCCCTGCAAAAATGCATGCTATGTTTTTTTTTTTTTTGGGTATTGAGCAGTGTTGAACCTGTTACTTCTGGCCAAAAAAATTGTGGATGCTCTCTTAGGAGAACGCATACACGCACATCTAATCTGGATGACAGCCCTGGAAAAGGGGGGCCACGGCACCTTGGAAAAAATGAATTGGGACCGTAATCATTGCTACAAGAATCAACCTCGCAACCTCTGACCTTCGTCACGCAAGGTCACAATTTGTGATTCTGGGTGACAGCTGTGCTGTGTTCCCTTAATTGTTTTGTTTGCATATTGCATTGAGCGGCAAGAGGTTTGGCTGACGGTTCCTGATAGTGTAGTGGGTCGACTGACGAAGAACAAGAATCAGGTATGGTGTGACGGTCTCCCACAGCAATGGTATCTTCGGCCAGGTTTTCCACAGTTCTTGTCATCAAGGGCATCGCGCTTTGCCCTTCGACTACCATTTGTGACAAAAAGTTGCTGCAAGAATCCGATACAACATTCTTACATAGGTATATGTCATGGAGATTTTGTTTGAAATCTTAAATTTTCAAGGCAGATCTAATGAGTTTTATTGGACGGATTGTGTTAAGTTGTTTTCATTATTCTTTGGCTGGTTTTGGCATCCCATGTGTGCATTTATTTGAGCCGCAAGTGCGCACTCCATTGCCAACAGGGCTCCCGGCCAATGGCCAATAGCCTTGTTGGCAACATTTGCATAGTGTCTGTGCGCTGAGGGCTCGCTTGCATGGGAGACCCAGGTTCAAATCGACAAAGTTCACTACACCTCCACAAAATGGCATGGGGCTCATAGATGGACAAATGTATCCGAGCTGTTGTGTTTACGCAAAGCAGTGACTGCGACTGACGTGACAAAATCATGACGAAGGCAGTTGCCTGTTTTGACATCGCGTACATAAGGAACGTCAAGTATGTGATTTGATGTCTACTCTATGTCTCACTCAACAAGCATCAATCTGAAGACCCGCTATTTCAGTCCGCACAAACCAGATATGCCAATCTAACGACCAAATTTGGTGAGAAAAACATACATGGATAGCAATACGTGGTCCACTGGCTGATAGGACCTTCTTTCCAACTTCTATCTGACGTGATACCTTCCAAAAGACAGCCCCGAAACATGCAGAAGTGGAGTTCGTTCATACATTTCGTCATTTAACTTATCTTGTCTTCNGTTTAGATCCCAAAAACTTCACTCGCGACTATTTCCCTTGATGGAATTCAACCAGATAATCTTATACAGCACTTCGTTGTGGTCATGCACATCTACAGGTGGGAGACGGGCATCCGGCAGATATGCACTTCACCAATCGGCCTTCTCGCTTCACGAGGACCCATTATAGCATTTTGGACAAACTAAACAAGGTGGCCATGACTCCTCGTCAAAACTAGGCTTGAACAAGGAAATACAGACAGTTTCATCCCTCATAAATGTATGAGGAATACGTGCAGAAGAATGTACACTTCGCTGTGGACACTTCCCAAACCTGCTTAGACGCTTTTTTTTGGGTCCATTTTTACATGTGTTTGACAACAATACACATAAAAAAGAAAAGTTGTAGAACACGGCACTGTTCAAAACTATATGTATGGCAGATTGTATCTTAGTTTTCTGAAAAGCGAAGTTCCGTTCATCTTAGCCATTGGAATTTGACATGTTGGTATCATTGAAGAATAGAAAGTTCATTAATGTGTCAATACATAAATTCTCTAGCTACCAATCGTGATAGTTTGTCGTGGAAATTTGTAGTGGAAGTACTGGACAGGACACGTTCTACAACAATACACAATCAGATACAAGCAAGATACAGATGTAGCAAATCAATGGTCAATTCAATTCCATGTCTTACAAGTAAACCTGTTGTTTCCTTATGTGTGTCTGTCGTCCAATCCCCCTCCCCTTCACACGAGCAAACCTCGAATGAACGTGTCCATTACATAAGTGGTAAAAGACCACTTACGGCACAACTCTGTTTCAACAAACTCTTGATTCTGAATTCTTCTCTACCTTTGTTCATGATTTCAAGCTGTCATCTTAATAAAACTCAAAGAACGGCAAAGGAAATATGTAGGACCACTCCACATCACCCCTCCCACAGCGTCAAAGAACCCTATTGAAGCCCTAGCAAAGGACCAAAATTAGCAATCAATGTTGGAGCGAATCCATACCAACGACCCTATATCTTACACCTCACCACAAGACCCTTTTGACACAGCATTCTCATGGAAGACTCCCCCCTTATGAACCAAACGCACCCAAGGCCGGAGCTCCCTCTCAACAGGATCACTGGTCGAGCCCCCTTTCCTTCTACTTGGCAATCTTGGAGACGGAGTGTCCGCCAGAAAATTCATACATTTCCAGACACTTCTCCACACATCCCTGCAAAAAACACCCAAATCAATCACAACATAACAAGCAAGGAACACCAAAACGACATTCTCCTTAATCGTTTCCATTTAAACGTTCATGGATTCAGCGATCCTGCAAAATACCGATTGGTATTCCAAGTTCTACAGAACAATGACCCAGACATCAGCATTATTGCAGACACAAGTATAGAATGGAGTACAGTGGATCACTGTGTCCTTTCTCAAAGCTACAACCTTGCGGCTGTCCCATCTCCATCCTGTCAAGCCAAAGATCTCCTCTTGGTACATAAAAGACACGTCAACATTACATCGCTCATTGACAAGAAATTCCATTACATGCTTCTCAACATCTCTATGACGCACATTCATATGAAGGTTTGTGTGTTGTATGGGCCACCGCAAATGGCCACACGCACACATTTCTGGACCAAAATTCATAAGGTATGCACCTAGTTTGAATCCCATCACATCCTAGGTGAATTCAATTACACCATTCACCCACTAGACCGCACTCCTGCTCAGATATCTCATGACAAGGAACACCAAGAGCTCCTCCTCAGCTCCCTTAACATGGCTGATTCCTTCCGCGCAAAGCATCCTTGACTAAGAGAGTTTAGATAGTATTCACAACCTCACAACAGTCACGCTCACTTAGATTGGATCTACCACACCTCTCTCCTCAAAGGAATTATCTCCTCCATGCAAAATCTACAGGTCCCTTCATCCCTGTCAGACCACTATGCAGCAAAGTACATTGAGCTCTCCTTTTATACAACTCTTCCATGGAAAGATCCAGGGTATTGGTGCCTTAACAACTCTCTATTACATAGAAAATGGGCCCAAAAGCTCCACACCCTCATCTCAGAGGATCGATCCATGTCAAACACCACCATCACACAAGCTCTCAAGCTGTCCAGTCGAGTAGAAGCAAGAAGGACAAAAAAAAACCATTTCTCATATGGAACATCAGCTGGCTACAGCCCGACACCTCCAAACAATCCCCCCCCCCCCCTACCCCTTCCACAGTGGCCGGAATCACAAGATTGGATGCCGTAATCACACAATATCTGCAGTCACGCATTGAATTCCTACACCAAATTGCAGATATTCGCTGGCACATAGAAGCAACCCTCCCCTCTCATACTCTGACCTTGCTTATCCGACTGCAAAATTTGCAGACCACCATCTCAGAGCTTACAACATCTACAGGCCAAAACTTTTCCAACTTCCTTGCCACCAATCCGATAACTCTCCCTCCAAACCTTACCTAGCTAGACATAAGTGTCAAATACATTGCCTACAACAGACACCTACTCAGCGCCAATGCTCAACATTTTTGGATACCCCCATGTGAAATATTTATGCTTACTGAGGAAGTCCATATCTGCCACCTTTTCAACATTAATGCCCTCAAGGACACCCTTGGCAAAGAACCGAACTGAAGCCAATAATCAGTGCTTGATGAATTCCACCAAAACCTCCCCCTTAGTTTGGTCGCCATCAATACCAACCCACCTCTCCTAGCATATGTGTACAAATACACAAGGTAAGTAACCCTTACCTCCCTCACCGATCTCCCTCTACACATCATTTTCAAGCAATATTAAAGAGGAGCTCAAATTTGGGATGCATTCCTTCAGGTATGTACCATCACAGGGAAGTTATGTTGTCACCTGTGTGCAAAAACTTGGCCCCTACATGGATGCAATAGCACACCGGATTGTTTTCAGAAGAGAATTTTCCTTGGCAAACCCCACCAACAGGACATCCCAAGCTGTCAACTCGGCGCTTCAAATACAGCCCTACATATTCTCCTCAAGTCATTCCTAACCACCGAGTAACCCCCTGCCACACATGAACCAAAATGGGAAGAAAACTTCCCGAACGCTCATTTCCATGGGAGCCATATCCATACCAGCATTACATGTACCCTTCTCAGACTTCGTACACAGGACATCATGCTATGCATCATTTACTTATCAACCCAAGTTAATAACCACTACCAATTTCTACCCCCACCATCGTCCCCTCTTTGCCCATGTTGCAGGACCCCATAAACTATGAAACATTGCTTCATCTAGTGTCAGAGCATTCGAAAAATTACAAGACATATCCGTGCCCCCTTTGTAGCCTTCTTTCCCAATCCCCATGCAAATCTGCCCAACCTCCTTCTTGGTCCAACCACAAACACACAAGAATGAATACGTAAGGAAATCACACATGCCACAATTCTTTACCAACTATGGCAGGAACGATGGGCTCAGCCCAAAACCAACCCCACGCCATTCCTCGTC
>SZWC01000626.1:226633-249083 GCA_023375785.1 Penium margaritaceum | reverse complement strand
GGGGGGGGGGGGGGGGGGGGGGCGATAGGGAGCGAGGAGGGAACGGGGGGGGGGTCCACCCCTCTCCGCCGTCGGCCCCTCTGTCGGTCGACCGACGGAGCCAACGAGGCTGACGGGCCCCTACGAGGGGTCCCTTGGAGGGGCTCGACGGAGCCCTCCGAGGGCCCCCTCGAGAAGAGGGGAGGGGGGCGAACGAGGCCGACGGGCCCCCTCAGAGGGCCCCTCCTCAGAGGAGGGTTGCGAGGCCCTCCTTGTAGCGGCAGCAGTAGCTACAGCGGCAGGTGCAGCTGCTGTGGTTGCTGCTGCTACTGCTGCTTCTGCTGCTCCTGCTACTTCTGCTGCTGTTGCTACTTCTACTGCTGCTGCTCTGCGTAGCAGCAGCTGCTGGTGCTTGCTGCTATAGCCGCTACTGTTGCTGCTACTTGCTACTGCCGCCGTTTCTGCTTGCTGTTGTCGCCGTTGCTGCTGCTACTACACGCTGCTGCTACTACCGTCGCTGCTGTACGCTGTTTTTGCTGCCACCACAGCTATAGTGGCTACTATTGTTGCTGCTATATGCTGCTGTTGCTGCCGCCGCTACTACAACAACTAATGTGTTACTACATCTGCTATTGCTTTTGAGCAGCTACGTAGCCGCTATTGCTCCTACTGCGTCGCACCGCTGCTGCCGCGGATGCTTTGCCTACTGCTGCTATTGCTGTTCCCTTCGCAATCGCTAGTGCTGCTGTTTGCGGCTCACCGTCCCTGTGGCGTTCACGTGCAGTCGTTTTGCGCTCCCTCACGCTGCTGCCGGCGTGGCGCCACGTGGCGCGTTCTCCTTGCGTTCCGCTCACTGCTGCTGCTTCTGTTGCTCACACGCCCCCCTGTGCTCTGATACCAAATTGGAAATATTTTAGGGCATACAGGCCCATGCAAAAATGCACATGAGCTCTGTGTGTGAGTGTGATGCAAGACAGCAAGAATTTGGCTAAGTCTGGAACGCTGAATATAAAAGAACAATGAGTGTTTACAAATGAGCCCCTAACAAGCTTTTGTAGGGGCGCCGGCAGCTAGCCGCTCAGGGCCTCGTCACCCCTACTGAACTAAAAATGAGTCAACAGGGAGAACACACTGCATACACCATGACAACAACAAAGGTGGTCTCCTCGAGGCACCGGAATAGCTCTCCGAGTGCCCCGGTCTCGACTACCAAGAGAATATGAGCAATGCCAAAAAATCTTGGAGTCAACGTTTAGATATCACAGACGGCTTTCCGAACATTGGAAGCCCCACAAGAGCCATCAAGTCTCCTCGTCGTACAGGTACAGTCTACCGGGTGTGTGGGTCTCAACCCACCGAGAAAACTCTCCTAGCTACCGACGAGCCAACAGGGCTGCCAGAATGCATCAACCGTGTCGCGCCAGCGATGCCGTACGTGCGAGAGAAGTCCCGGGACACTTCGAAGGCCTGTCGTGTCGTCACGCTCTCATCCACCATATGCCCCCAATGTGGGTATATGGGTAGTCCATCAGCGTCGGTCGTGACGGGTGGAAGCCACACAAACCAACACGAGCCACGACCGTGGCAGCTACGGGTGCACCTGGTGCTGATGGTGAGTGGCGGCTGCATTGGAGATCGTGACGATGCGACGGACTCCGAATCATCCAAGGACTCATCCAGCAGCTACGACATGACTGGTGTGATGTAGACGATGCGTCTGTACAGCCTGACTGGCTCGTTTGCCGTTGCTGGAGTTTTCTCGGTGGTCAAGACCCACGCAACCGGTAGCCTGTACCGGTGCGATGAGGAGACCTGCAACTTTGTGTGTGCTTCCTGTTGTGGAAAGCACACGTTGACGTCTTGATACTGCACTCGTACATTTATGGGTGCTCTTGGTGCAGTTCAGAGTGCTCTAGAGTTTTCTCGGTGGACAGGCCATTTTGTTCGATTTCATTGTTTTGCTTGCTATTAGTGTCTGGATGATGCAAACCCACCTTGCGTGGGTCCGCAACGTAGAGCTCATCGTTTTGTACGTTCTGGTGTAGACAACGGGTGTTTATGAGACATGAGCAGTGAGTTACGACCAAAATTGTGGTTTTGGGCTAGTTTGAGCAGGTACGAAAAAACCGTCGCCCCTAGCGACTCTAGGCGGCAAGCAACTATTTAGGTTGGTTGTTACTCAGTTGTCGTTTCTCTCTGCATGTGTTCACTAATGGAAGCACATTTGACACTGAGTCCTGTCGTCTAACCAAACTCTTGATGTGTTGTGTCCGTCCTGTGTTGACGCGGCGAGGTGAGTGAGCGCTGACGCCCAGTCAGTGGCAAGCGTGCTAGGAAGCTTTCTAGAATCTNCAGGTACGAAAAAACCGTCGCCCCTAGCGACTCTAGGCGGCAAGCAACTATTTAGGTTGGTTGTTACTCAGTTGTCGTTTCTCTCTGCATGTGTTTACTAATGGAAGCACATTTGACACTGAGTCCTGTCGTCTAACCAAACTCTTGATGTGTTGTGTCCGTCCTGTGTTGACGCGGCGAGGTGAGTGAGCGCTGACGCCCAGTCAGTGGCAAGCGTGCTAGGAAGCTTTCTAGAATCTTCTCATGGTATCAGAGAAAACGAGCCACAGCTCGTTGTGCTGAGCGGCAGAGACGCAGCAGCAGTGAGTGGCAGCAGTGGCAGCCACCCATAGCAACAGCAGCAGATCCTAGAGGGACCCACCATGACTATGTTGTAGCGGAGCGGTGGATGTAGTAGAGACAACGGCAGGAGCTGCAAGAAATAGCAGCCGTAGCAGCAATAAGGGGCAGGAAGCACCTACAGCGGTAGCGGCTACGAGTAGCACCAACTACAGCAGTAGCACCAGGTGGCAGCAGCAGCGATGTCTGGCTACCGGTGTGTACAAAAAAAGGGGAGGAGAAGCAGCTTGCACGAGAAGCAGCAGCTTGTGGCAGCGGCGGCTCCGAGTAGTGGTAGCACGCAGCAGCATCAGCAAATTGCAGTAGTGGCGGCGGGCAGTAGCCGTAGTAGCAGTAGCGGCTGCGATCAGCTGTAGCGGCAGCTATAGTAGGTGGTAGTAGCAAACAGTAGCAACAGCAGCAAGCGGCAGCAGCAGTAGGCGGCAGTGAGCAACAGCACCAGCAACAGCGGCAAGCAATTGTAGTAGCAGCAGCATGCAATAGGAGCAGTGGCAGCAGCAGCAGTAGCAGTGGCGCTAGCAGGTAGCTGCAGCGTGCAGCCGTAGCTGCTCACGCGGGCTACACCAGTAGCAGCAGCCCGTGCAACAGTGGCAGCCGTTGCAGCACTAGCCACTATTGGCCCCGCAAAGCTGTACTATAGCTTCGCGTTGCGAGTAAGCAACGTGAGGCTGCTTGCTTGCAGCGAGCAAGCTCGCCGAGCAAGCTCGCTCGACGGGCTCGCCAAGCAAGCTCGCTCGACGGGCTCGCTCAAATCGAGGGTCAAGCCAGACCGGAAAAAAAAAGGAGAGAGGGGGGGGGGCTCGACTGGGGCACCCCAAAAAACCCCAAAGGGGACACCCGAGGAGGTGGCACCATCACAAACACAAAAAACAACAACAAAAAAAGGGAGAAGGAGGATAGGGGGTTCCTTGAGTGGGGGCAGTTGAGTGAGGCCCGTAAAACGGGTACCACATTCGCGCTGAGCGTCGGTGAACAAAAAAAAGGTGAGTTGTGTTTTTGTTTTTGTTTTTTAATCATTTTACTTTTTAGTGTGGCTTGAGGCCACTACCGTCGGCTGACAAAGGGAACAACTATAGCAGCAGCCGCTGCGAGAGTCGCAACAGCAGTAGCAAAAACAAAGGTGGCTTGACACCACAGCCATCTGTTGATGCCGACATCCTGTACAACATCAACGACACCGAAGGCGACTTGAGGTCGCACGTTGTGATAGTTGCACCATCGTCACCGGATACAACATTGTAACAACACACTGCGGCTGAGGTTGTCGGCTTGACTGACGACATCACAGTCGGTCTGAGAGACGTTGCTGCATTTGTATCCCTCTACGCGGTATTTTGCATCACCAGGGTCAAGTGTGTGAGATTATTACTTACGCTCAGCTCTCGACATGAGCTGCGCAGCGTGGCCGTGGGTGTTGCCATCACCGTGGTCTACGCCTGAGCCTCAGCCGTGGCAGCCGCCACAGGTACAGTGGTCGATGCAGTCGTGGCACGAGTCCCACTTGTCCTCAGGGTTTTGGTGCAATTACTGTTGAGATAGGCAGTATGGCTGGCGCTAGTGCCGACAGCACACACCCCCCTGGATACGATCCTCTCCACCTCCTGCTTCAGTGGATACGTCATCGAGTGATGCCACAATGCTTCTGCGTGGTGATATGGCTGTCCTACACATGGAAGTTCGGAACCTCCAATGCATGGTCCAGTAGCTCCTTGACCACGTGACTTCCGAGCAAGCTGCCACCCCAGCGTAGGTGTCGCCTCCCACTTCATCCTCATCTTCCTCCCGATCCTGCATCCCATCCTCCATCAATGCTAGTATACCGGATCTCTCGTCTACATCCGTCGCCCTCCATTCCGTCTCGGAGGCTATCGGCATTATACCGACAGACGGAACCTCAGCCCCTCATTGTACCGCTCGTTCTTTCACTCGTCGTGCACGGCGGCGAGCTGCTCGTCTTACACGGTGCGCACAGGCAGCACCATCACACACAGTTGTGGGAGGAGTCTCTGGTGACTAGACACCCTCGTCTCCTGTCCACGGATAGGTCTGCCGAGTCCCCACAACTCCTGCCAATGTGTCAGTCGTGGGGGGGATGGTTTGTCCGCAGACGACCGTGGTGGAGCTCGGCATTGGTGAGGCGATTACTCTATAGCGCAGGATGATTGAGGCGGATGTTGCTACACAGCAGAATCAGCTAGCAGAGAGTTCGACGGGGGGAGATGTTCACCCTGATGGAGACTCTTCATCGGAGGATGATTGGTCCGACACTGAATCTGAGTCGGGGATGGAGATGGTGTTTGTTGATACCCTGGCGGATGACATGACGACGACCGATGCATGAGCTGCGCCTGACGGTGTGCGCGCTCCTGCGTTAGCTGGTGTGGAGACCAATGCCATGGTGCCAGGAGCAGCAGTAGGAGCAGGCGATAGAGATGCTGATACTCGGCCCCCAGCAGACGCCCAGGTGGTTCAGACAGATTGTGCTGGGCAGTAGGAGCAGGTGATGCACCACCAGGACAAGGAAGACTTCCTCTATGAGGATCAGTCGTCCGTCGTGGACTGGTCGGACGCAGGGTTGTGGGCAGACGTAGAGGCCTAGTGCACTACCATTCTTGCAATAGTCATGAAAGGATCATGAGATAGCCCCTCGATGAGAGCAGACGTCCGCATGTGTGACATGGAGGATGCAGAGCAAGCTGCAGACATCCGACACCTTGCTGCCCTGACCGGTGTCGCTGACACCACGGCGGTTCCAGCCGAGGACACAGCTACCCTCTTCCGAGCCACAGTTCCTGTACCCGGGCGCCTATGCTCCACGGGCGACGAGCAGGAGGCAGTGGTGGCTCAAGCGGAGGTGCACGTGCAGAGTCTCATGGTCGAGCTCCAGGAGGCCAGCAGCCGCTAATGCACGGTGGATGTTCCATCACGATGGGCTGTCGAGGAGTGTGTGGAGGATGTACACAAGCGTCTCGAGGTAGCTGAGTGGCCTCTACAGGATGCACGTGTAGGACAGGCGGACCTCTAGCAGCAGGTGGAAGATGGGCTAGGCACCAGGGGTCACGAGGAGCACCATGGCACTGAGCGCACTTTCGATGACCACGACGTCACCGCGAATGCAGCTGTACCTACACATGCCGACGTCCGCCTAGCAGCTGACGGCCGAGCGACAGGTGTGTCACGAGCAGCAGGTGCCTTCGGAGGAGCCGTTCCTATAGTCCCAGACAACTTACGTGGCTACTCATTGTGGCCCGGTGGCCCGCTCTACCAGCACTTTGTGGCCCGGTGGCACTTGAGTCGAGGAATGACACATAGGACGTTGACTTATGCGACGAGCAGGCGCACCTCCACTCTTTCCTATATGAGACCGCGAGGCTGCAGGAGGCTCTGGCTCGTGCCGACACACACACGATTGAGGTTCACCGTCAGGTTCGTTCCTCGACTAACCGCCTACATGTCGCAGATGTAGCCAGCCGGTCCGCTGCCACGTCAGAGCTCGTCGAGCTCCACATGCGCCTCGACGGTGCGGAGGCCGCGAGGCGATATGCACCTGAGCAGTTGGAGGCCATGCAGCAGGCGATTGTCTTGGAGGATGCCCTCAGCGTTGCACCAGTCACATCAGTAGATGACGACAACAATGACGATAGCAAGGACGACACCAGCGACGACGACGCTCTGAGGTGAGGCTCTGAGGTGGGAATACATCTCACCAACACTGTCGTCACCCTTGCTATTGCAGTGTAGGGGTATGTGGCCATGGGGGAGCCGTGCTCCCTTCTCAGGGATTTTGTTAGGACCAGCCATCCGCTTTGCCTGTGCTGTCAGCCTCTGCAGTCCAGGGGGGGTGTTTGTGTGTGGACTTTGGCCTGACACTCTTTTTGAGGACAGCGAGGTTACTTGGGGTGCGACACGATGCTAGGATTGAGGTTATGCTGGTCGAGACCCGCGCACCTGGTGAGTTCAACCGGTGTGACATGGAGACCCATTGCCTACATGTGCTATGTATGATCCATGCATGATGCGGTCGAAACCTGGACACCCCGAGACATTTTCCGGGGTCACAAGGAGACCTTGTTTCTCTATCTCTCTTCCATGATGTTTGACATGTAGGTGTGTGATTGATTTCTCGCATGGTCCAGACCCAAGAACTTGGTGTAATGCACCATTGTCACGAGGAGACATTGTGATGTAGTATGCTTGATCGGTGCTCGCCATGATTGGTTTCCCGAGCCATCCTGTCCTGCCCTTCCTCAGTCATTGTGGTGTTGACGGATGTGTCAGCCAGGGGGAGTGTTGGTGTGTGTGGCTTCCACCCGTCACGAGCCACGGCCGTGGCAGCTATGGGTGCACCCAGAGCTGATGGTGAGCAGCGGCCGCATTGGAGATCATGACGACCCGATGGGACTCCGGATCGTCCAAGGAATTATCTAGCAGCTACGACATGTCTGGTGTGACGCAGACGATGCATCTCTACAGCCTGACAGGCTGGTCTGCCGTTGCTGGAGTTTTCTCGATGGTCGAGACCCACGCACCCGGTAGCCTGTACCGGTGCGATGAGGAGACCTACAACTTTGTGTGTGATTCCTGTTGTGGAAAGCACATGCTGACATCTCGGTATGCACTCGTACATTTATGGGTGCTCATAGTGCAGTTCAGAGTGCTCTAGAGTTTTCACAGTGGACAAGCCATTTTGGCCGATTTCATTGTTTTGCTTGCTATTAGTGTCTCGATGATGCAAACCCACGGATCCACTTGCATGGATCCATTGCATAGAGCTCATGGTTCTACACGTTCTGGTGCAGACAACGGGTGATTCTGACACCTGAGTAGTGAGTTACGGCCAAAACTGTGTTTTAGGCTAGTTTGAGCAGGTACAAAAACACCGCTGCCCCTAGCAACTCTAGGCGGCCAGCAACTACCCTACTGCGCTTGGATTTCGATGACTGAGATGAGCCATAATTTTTTCGATGAAAAAAATCACTTTTGAATTAATTGGGTATATCCTATTTTTCGAAGTAAAACATGGTAGGCATACTTTCATTTCGACGAGTCATTCGGGTCATTTTTGGATTTCGTCGAAAATGGTTTTTTAGTCGAAATTCAAGTGTCACTAATTTAACTATGAGAGTCACTCGTTGAATTCAAAGTGTGTGGGTCACTTTTTGGTTCCCGGGTTCAGCTATGGTTTGGATAAACTCCTGACTGCAGTCTCACGGTTCTGCATCATCGTGACACCGAGGCTTTCTTGCCGCGGCTGACCATCTTTCAACAGCTCTGCTGTCCCGCAGATTCTCTGCCCTGTGAGCTTCTTCTTCCTCCTCTAACCAGCAGCAGCACCACCAGCCGCTTCTGCAGCCTCACTTGCAATCTTGGCTGCACGACTAAACACTGGAACCGCCCCCACCTCCCCAAAGGGGGCTCGTGATCGCTCACGCCTCGACGAACTCATTGACCACCACGAGGAGGAGGCGGACATTGCGGCGTGGGCATGTCTTTGCCACTGTTGTGATAGCCCTGGGTACCACCCCGGTGAAGACTATGACCCTACAGAAGACGAGGCGCATGAAGATGCTACAGTGTACGCGGCCTACTGCCAGTCGGCCTCGGACGACTCACCGACCGTTCAAAACGCACCAACTACAGGGCCGCCATGTGAACTACGTCACCTCTCATCTCCGGTAAGATCTCCCATTTCCCGTAGAACACGTCGGCAAAGCCAGCGTGCTGCTCAAGGTGCAGCAGTTCTAGCTGCAGCGGCAGCTCCAACAGAGCAAGCTGAGGCGGCCACAAGCCGTGCAGCGTCCCCCGCCGCGTCTCAGGCTGTTACTGCATCACTTGGACCTGATATTCTGGTTGCTCTCAAAGTAACGCTTGTTTCCTGTGCTGCTGTCACATCCACTTTTGCTGCTACAACGCGTGCTGCACCTACGCCTGCGAGCACTGCTGCTGGAAGAGCTGTTGAGGCCTATGAAGTAGCAGCCTCTGACCAAGGTCCCCTTGCGGCTGCCGCAGTCAACAGAGCCTCACAAGTAGCAGCAGCAGCTAGCGCAGTCACAGCAGCAGCAGCCTCAGTAGCCACTGCTCTCTCCAGCGCTGTCACCTCCATTCAGGTCTCCACGTCCCGCATGTCTCCTGCTTCAACATCCTCATTGTTTGGTCCTTAGATCCGTGTTGCGATCACAGCAGCAGCTGCCTTCTCCACCCTCACAGGAGCTGCACTTGCTGGGATTTTGTATCTCATCGACACCACCTCTTCCTCAGTGGCAGTTCTTGCTACTTCTGCGGCATCTGCATTGCCACCATTGCTTGCCCTACATCGTTAACATTGGTGAGCTTCCTGCCCCCTGCTGCTTGGGCGCCGCTTTTTCTCCCTTCCTTTTTCTCCTTTTGTGGTCCTGCTCTTTTGTTCACACTGTCTTGCAGCTCCACTCAGCCAGGCTTCATTCTTCCTTATCTCCCACACCCACTAAGGCAAGGAAAATGCTGCCAAAATTTTCTTGAGTGATTCTCACTCATCATGCCTGTTGACGATGACCAGTTTGCAGCACTACAGGAAGAACTGCGCAAAGAGCGTGCTTTTCTTTAAGCAGTCCTCACAGCACAGGGTGTTGCAGAAGAAAAGTTGCGCACGAAACAGGGCGATCAGGATACTTTTGTCGACCACATTGCTGATCTCATGCTTAACTGCTTGCAACCTATACTACGCACTACACCTGCTGCGTCAGCCGCTGCTGACATTGCTGCCGCATTCTCCACCTCCTCTGCTTCCGCTTCCAACACCTCTGGCTCTCCGTCCTCCAACTCACTTATTGCTGCGGTAACAACTGGAGCCACCGCAGCCAAAGCTATTGCATAGCCCGCCCAACGCAAACCTGACTTTGACTCAGTGCCACCGCACTTCACTCCTAACCTCTCTTTTGCTTCATGGGAAGTTCGCTTCAGCGCTTGGGCACAAAGTGAGCAGCTCTAGGAGTACTATCATGCACCCAACCCTGTTGCTAGTCCTCCCTTTGTACCCACTGACTTTGAGCCTACGCGGGCTGTACGTGCTCTCATTCACGCTGGACCCGATGATCCCACTGATGAGATAGGGTCCTATAATGCTTACACTGATCGCTACACCCGTGCCAAACCCGTTGGTGCCTATGCTCTCATCAAGCGCCACACAACTGTCACTGGGCATGCCGCACAAAGTGTCCTCACTATATAGTTAAACACGCTCTCCATGCGTGCAGACAAGACTGCGGATGCCTACTGGGTCTACAGCCTTTGTCTCTTAAAGGATATTGGCAAGGCGGCCCTTGGCCAACTGTTTGTTGTTCTCTCCATCATCAACGACCTCATTCTTGAACTCTATGACATCTTCAGGGAGGTGAAGGCCTCTGAGCTTGAGAGACTTGCAGCTGAGCCAGTGCCTGCTGACTCTCCGCCAAGCATTGGGGCCCTTTCGGAGTTCACCTCCTAACGCCTCACTAACTGGTGGAGCGCCCTTCAAAACAAATGGATTCACGTGTTGCACTTGCAGCGGCCACCACTGCACTGCCCTCCACATCATCCTCCTCTACCTCCTCCTCTTCTCCCTTCACCTCGGCCACAACGCTTCTCAATCAAAGTGGAGGGGGCGGGGGTCGTGGTCGTGGTCGGGGCAAGGGCAGCGGTGGCTCGGGCACTGGCGGACAAGGCGGCCGTGGTAAGGGCAAAGGTACTAACAACACCTCCTCTTCACCTTCCACCTTCAGCACTGTCACGTGCTGGAACTACAGCTTTATCGGCCATTCTGCACCCAAGTGTCCGTCACCACCGGACAACGACCGTCTTGCCTTTGCCATGCGTGCACAATAGGCGCGCTCCTCTGGTGGTTCTAGGGGCACCTCTCGCACGGCCTCGTCCGTTCCTTCCTCTGCTCCCTCTGGAAGAGGGGCACCAATCGCCACTGACGCTACCGTGTACAATACCGCTACTTCTCCAACCCTTCTCCCATATCCCTAGGATTCGCCCCCGGGGTATGGTGGGCCCATCTTCTACAGCCCGCCATCTGGCGCCTACTCTCCACCCAGCTGAGCGTCCATCTTATCGTCCATCCTCTTGGGTGGTCATCACGTCGGATCCTCCTGATGACGAGCGTCAGTTGGATGCAACACTGTCTCACGCCGTTCATCAGCGCGACCTTCGTGATCAGGGAGGTGAGAGTGAAGGCTCTTGGTCTGAGCCTCTTCCGTGTGTTGTTGATGGGGCGTTACGTGGTTGTTCTTCCGGTCATATTCTTGGTTGTCCACCCTTGGATGTCTCGTGGATTGAAGAGTAGCAGTTAGTGCGTTTGCCTCGTTGCCTTGCTGCCTGTGGTCAGCGCTTCTCTCGTCACGCAGCTCTCGCCGCAGTGAGTCGTGACCATTCCACTGGTTGTGCGTCGGGTGGCTTTTGGATCCTTGATATAGGCGCCACCCACCACATGACCTCGTCGCGCATGTCCTTTGTCTCCCTTGGGCCTGTTGGCTCTGTCCGCTTTATCTGCATTGGCTCCAGAAAATTGCTCCCAGTCCAAGGAGTTGGTGTTTTACACTTCGTTGGCCCAATGGGGGAACTGTTCTTGCGGGGTGTCCTGTACGTTCCATCACTCGAGCTGAGTTTGCTCTCTGTTACGACACTCGACGACCAGGGCATGGACTTCTCGTCCAGTCGTGGCATTGCCTCTGTCTCTCACTGCACGTCAAGGCACACGCTGTGACCGTCTGTTCCGCGTCCGCACATTTGCACCGTCTTCCGCCACCGCTGTCCATGTGCATGTCGCGCACTCTCTCTCACTCGCTCATGCACAACTGCTGCACCGCCGCTTGTGCCACATCCATACCGTAGCCATCATTAGCCTGCTTTGTGTTCTCCCCGCCGATGGCCTTGATGTTGCCACGTTCCCAGCTCCCTGTCCCCCTGACTGTCTTGACTGTGCTCAGGGCAAAATGCATCGGTCACCATTCAGCACTTCAGAGTCTCGCATGTCTCACCCTCTTGACTTGTTGCATGCTGATGTCATGGGTCCACTCTCTTATGATTCTCTTAAAGGTGTCGGGCACTACGTACTTTGTCTCACAAATGACTTTTCTCGCATGTGTTGGGTCTTGGCCCTCAAACAAAAAAGTGACGTTTGCTCCACCCTTGAGTCCTGGCTCCCTCAGGCTAAAGTCGCATGTGGTGGTCGTCTTCGTGTCTTTTGTTGTGACTGTGGCGGTGAATTCATTGATCCCACCTCTTGTTTTCTATCCTCTCGCGGTGTGACTGTCGTAACCACCGCTCCCTACACACCCCAACAAAATGGTGTGTCTGAGCGATGGAAACGGACACTTGCTGATGGTGTTTGTACTCTCCTCAGTGCCTCTGACCTTCCACCCCTTTTCTCTTTTGAAGCCATTTCGTACATGACGTGGGTCTGGAACCGTGCTCCGCACGGTCCCCTCCCACGCCATGTCACCCCATTCAAATTCTGGTTCATTTGTCATGCAGACCTCCACCTCGCTTGCGTCTGGGACTGTGTCACTGCCGTTTGGCTTCTCGAGGACCTTCGTGACGGCAAACTTAGTCCTCGTTCTTGCTTGTGCACCTTTCTCAATGTCTTCGACATGTCCAAAGCCTGGCGCTTCTGAGACCCCAATCGTGTCCGCGTTGTTGAGTCTCGTGACGCCCTCTCCTTCGAGGACGTATGTCCTCACGACCTGTCCCATGTCGCTCCACCCTATTCCTTGTCCTCGCTCCATTGGCTTGGGAGGGGTGGTTCTCTTCCAGCCTCCATTCTCGCCGACGCTCCTCCCGTTGCCCCGGCCTCTTCCTCTTTAGACCCATCCGATGTGTCCTTCTCCGACACCCCACTCAGCACTCCGCCTGCATCCTCATCCGACCCATCCACAATGTCTTCCCCTTCGCCATCCTCTCACTTTGTGTCTATGCCTCTCAGAAATTCACTACCGTCTGCTGATACTGTGGCACAATCACCTCCCGGCACTGTGGCTGAGTCGCCTCCACAGCCCGTTGTTCTCCCGTCACCTTTGGTCTCTGGTGAAACTGTCACACCGCCTGTCACAGATACGCCCCCAGCCGTATCTGAGCCTTACACTCGTGGGGGGCGGCTACATCCACTTCCAAAGCACTCAGTCACACAGTCCGCTCAGCCCCCTTAGCGTCGCACTTGCTCTAGTGCCCCTCCCACAGCAACTGGCTCCACCGCCAGACCAACTGGCCTTGATGCACTGGGTCTCACGGTGGGCGTGGTCCATCCCAACTCTGCAGTGGGCTATGCACTGGTCGCCCATGAGTTCCACAGTGCTTTGGATGCTTCAGTCGCCGGCTATGTTGCCGCATGCTTTGTGGCCAGCGGACTTCCCTCACTTCCCATTGAGTCCACTATAGTGCGCCAGGCAAGGGAGGCAGCTAATGCAGATCTCTGGGAAAAGGCCATGCAGGAGGAGCTCACAACCCTGAATGAGCATGAGGTCTTTGAGCTAGTTGACCTCCCCTCTGGCCGCAAGGTCGTCTGAGTTCGCTGGGTGCTTTGACGTAAGTTGAAGCCTGACGGTACTGTCGACAGGTACAAGGCACGCCTCACCGCCAAGAGATTCTCCTAGATCCCTGGCATCGATTTTGACGAGGCGTTTGTACCTGTTGGATGTTACTCCACAGCTCGAGCTCTCTTGAGCGTGGTCGTCGAGCATGACTGGGAGTTGGAACAAATGGACGTCAACAATGCATTCTTGCATGGACGCCGTGACGAGGAGATCTACATGGTGCAGTCTCCAGGCTTCACGAATGGCACGAACAAGGTCTAGCGGCTACGTAAAACCTTCTACGGGCTCAAGCATTCCCCTCGCTGCTGGAACCTGGAGATCTTGGCCACCCTTGAGAAGGGTGGCTACCGTCAGGGCACTGTTGACCCTGCGCTCTTTCTGAGTGCACCATCGCAGCCCTTGGTTGCAGTCTTGGTCTACGTGGATGACCTTCTTATTGCGTCACCCAATCCCTCTGCAGTTCAGTCTATGAAAGATCTTTTGCAGTCCACTTGTAAAATGAAGGGCTTGGGTCCTGGTTGGGTGTTCCTTGGCATGGAGCTTGAGCGCGACCGTCAGCGCTGGACACTGCACGTCCATCAGGTTGCCTACATTTGCAGCCTGGGGGAGCGTTTTTCCTCCATGCTCACTGACACCCCTACTACATCAACACCCATGACACCAGCTAGACAACGTCTCTTGAAGTCACTCGACGTGGCTCAGTTGGGGGAGACTGTCAAGGTCACCGATTACCTCACTGTGATTGGGTCTCTCATGTACCTTGCCATCACCACTAGAGTGGACATGGCCTTCGCAGTCAACTTCCTTGCTCAGTTTTCCCAGCAACCTCGACAGAACCACCCCGAGGCTGCACTGCACGTCGTTCGCTATGCACTGTCTACTGCGCGTGTGGGACTGCGCTACAGATCACAACCCTCTGTGGTGATTGATGGCTACACTGACAGTGACTAGGCCCAAGATGTAGATGCTCGGTAGTCAAATCGGCTACATCTTTCTCATGGGTGGAACCGCTATCTCGTGGAAAAGCAATAAGCAGGATTGTGTTACACGTAGCTCCTGTGAGGCTGAGTACGTTGCCCTTGGTGTAGGTACGTGTGAGAGTGTCTGGCTTTCTTGCTTGCTTCAGCAGCTACGCGTGCCCATCCGCTACATCACTTTGCGCTGCGACAATCAGAGCACCAAGGCAGTTGCTGAGCATGATGGTATGCATCATTCACGCACAAAACACATCAACAGTGAGCATCACTTTGTACGTGAGCGCATTGCCGCGGGTCCAGGTTGTCTGGGTCGACACACGTCAGTAGCATGCAGACTTTCTCACCAAAGCTCTGAGCAATGGGACGTCCAAGGCAGCTGTCCACGCAGTTGGTTTGTTGCGTGCACGCCATGCTCCTGGCTGAGTTGATATCCTTTGTCTGTCCCTCGTACTGTGCTCCTTTGTGTGGTATATGGGCTGTTCGTTCGTGGGTCATGGGGGAGTGTTAGTTTGTTTTCCAAACACGCAAGTGACCTCTTGACTCCTTTAACTCACACACACACACCATTCGTGCAAGTGACTGAGCATAACTGAAGCTATGGAGCCGTGTATCACTGGCGTCTCTGCCGGGTGCAAGATCGGTGGGCTCGACCATGCTCAGCTCTGTTGGAGCTGATATCGTGCTGCTCCAAACATTTGGTGATGAGCCATATGATGGCTAAGACATGGGATATTCACCAAGATATGCATGCACCACATACGCTCGTGGTCGATGTGGTCTTAGGTTTCTTGTACCTTGCACGTTGTGCTTGCTGTCTCGTTGTTGCCCTGGTTACTGATCCTACGGGGCCACACGCTCAGTCGCTCTAAGGTGTGAGAAACCACGGCAGCCTTTTGGCCGACCGGATTGGTTCGACCCCAGGGTGGCGACTGGGCCCCACTTCGAACTCTTTGAGTGGGTGGCCCAGTCAACCATGGCTAAGAGATCGCAGTTTCCTTACTCTTGTCACTCTCGCTCCTGCTACTCAACTAAGCATGTTTTTCACCAACCTCTTGCTCCACCATGGCTATGACTGTTGTGTGAGTTGAGCTTGCGCAGTAGTGAGTGCATGTCGGCATTCTGCCGCCGCCTACAAGAAGGAGAACCACATGCTCGGCTTCACGGCAACACATTCACTCCACCGAGCAGCACCCCGTTGGCTTCATCGTCCATCTTGTCAGTTGTCTGCACAAGCATGTACACTGGCCGAGAGGTCACAGTATGAGTCAGTGCGGTATTACATAGATGAAACAACAACAGCCTTCCTACATGCTCATCCTATCCACGCACATGATCGCCTAGTGAGTGGACTATATTAACACCAAGATAACAGGCATAAACTTAGACATCATGGGGTTGACATGACATAAATACTGATGATCCCTTCATCTACTGAAAGTGCGGCATCAGCACGAGTCGTCCCAAAAAAACAAGACACGTTTAGTAAGTAATATGTGTTGTAGGAGAATTGATGTGTGTGTGTATGCATGTGTATGTGTGTGTGTGTGTGCGTGTGTGTGTGTGTGTGTGTGTGTGTGTGTGTGTGTGTGAGAGTGTGTGTGTGTGTGTGTGTGTATGTGTGTGTGTGTGTGCGTGTGTGTGTGTGTGTGTGTGTGTGTGTGTGTGTGTGTGAGAGTGTGTGTGTGTGTGTGTGTGTATGTGTGTGTAGTTAGAAACCTATAAGCAGTGTGTTGGTATACCATCGTCAATGTGGGCTTGGACCCATGCAAGTTGCTTTGCACTGTTGCCCCCTTCACGCTGGCTCTGACAGTTTGTGAGTGAGAGACGCGCACTGTGGAGTTAGAGCCAGAAAGTCAGATAGAACCAGAATTGACTTAGTACTCACTAAAAATGAACAACAATGGGAGACCCCTCCAAGTTCTAGCTCTCCCCCATCCCTGTAGAGCTTGTTACTCAATTTCTAAGCTAATAATAAAAATAACCTTTTTTGGCAAGCAGGGCTTTCTCAGTGAGCCCTGCCAAATAGCCCAAAACCCGGTGTCGTACGTCTTGCTTGACAACTGGATCCCACGATAATACGCAGGCTACAAACACAGTTGTGAGGTCACAATCGGCTAGAAAAACACCGGCAATGAGTTATAGCCGCCTCAACCCAGTCGGCGTTTACGTTACTCCCCGGTCCCAACAGTACCCAAATAATTTGAAACTTGGATCCTAAGGAGAACATGGCACTGTGAATGCAACAACACATTCACACCCAGCATTAGACGCATGCAGACCATATATGCAACGACAATGACTGCCGGCGGCATGACTGCCGAGGTCTGCCAAAGGACCTGAGCACTTTAGAGGGAGGAGGCTCTAGCAAAATGTGTGTAGGCCTCAGCGTGCGTTGGCTCCACCAGACAACACTCCAGCAGTGTCGCGTCTCGCCGTTAGTCATCTGCATGCAAATGTACAGAATCCAAGAGGACACAACAGAGTACAAAGAGAGATGCTTGAAAACCAACACTCCACCATGACTCACGTGCGCAGTGTATGTAGATGGGCAAAGAGCAAAGGGACCAAGCGGACAGGGGTAGAGAGAGAGAGAGAGAGAGAGAGAGAGAGGACCTCACGGAAGCACACCACCTGCTCTCACAACCTTCTTGAATGACTCACGCTTCAATTCCTTGGTCAAGAAGTCAGCCAAGTGCCGTGCCATCTCAATCTACACAATGTTGATGCTGACGTCATGCAACAACGAATGCACNGGGAGAGAGAGAGAGAGAGAGAGAGAGAGAGAGAGAGAGAGAGAGAGAGAGAGAGAGAGAGGACCTCACGGAAGCACACCACCTGCTCTCACAACCTTCTTGAATGACTCACGCTTCAATTCCTTGGTCAAGAAGTCAGCCAAGTGCCGTCCTGTCTAAATCCACACAATGTTGATGCTGACGTCATGCAACAACGAACGCACATAGTGATACTCAACATTGATGTGCTTTGTGTGAGTGTGATGCACGCCGTCATTTGTGGAGGTGACGGGGCTCCTAAGAGAACCAGGCAAGGTTGACGGCAAACACAATGTCAAGATGCGTGGTTGTCGCTAGGAACATCAGTGACCCGATGACACGTAGATACGTGGTCACGTCTACTGGCTCCCCCACCACGACTCGATCAGAGCTCTTTAGCTTCGCCTGACCATCGGGCAACATGGGTCGGGATGCTCTTGGCACGAGGGGAAGGTCCTCAACAAAGAGCCCGGAAAAGGTTTGGACGTAGGCGGCATAATGGACGTGTAGGAGGCCCATGGAGTGATCATGTTTAAGCTCTATGCCTAGAACGACTCGCGCTGACCCGAGGTCCTTCATCTGGTAGGCGGCATGAAGCAGGTCCTTGATGCGGTGGATCGCGACTTCATCCTGCGATGCGATGAGGTGGTCGTCAACACAGACCAGGACAGCAACAAAGGTCTTGCCTTGTGTCCGCCAGCTCCTCCGGGTTGGCTGCCCCACCTGTGTCTTCCAGCCCCTTTGACCCGGGCGGGCTAGCTAGCCCGTGAGGACCAGTGGGCACGGACAATGTGACACCCGGAAGCGGCTGGACGTAGGACGGACCCACCACTCCCCCACGTGACGGGGGGGACATCGACGCGCTGGAGCGAACGAGGTCACGGGGAAACATGTCTTCAAAGAAGAGAGCATTCCACGACTCGATGATGTAGCGCGGGGAGGGATCCCAGAAGCGCCACGCTTTCAATTGACACGAGACGCCAAGGAAGGCGCAGGGATGGCCGCGAGGCTCAAGTTTGTCGTCCTAGTGTGGGACAGGCAATCACACGATGGCTACGCAACTTCAGCTGTGAGCTAGGCGGCGGTCAGCTAGCTCACCAAACTAGTGCCGGTATATTGTGGATTGACGGGGAAGGGGTTCGTAGGGAATTCGGTTCCAGAACCATGTCATGTAGGTCATGGCCTCAAAGTAGAAGCCATTAGAGACTCTAGAATCCCCCTGCATTGTGCGGATGGTACCAGCCATGGTGCGATTCCATCGCTGAGAGACGCCATTCTGGGCTGGAATGTAAGACGCCGACATCTCATTACGGATACCACGGGTGGCAAGGAAGATTGTGGTCTCCCCCATGAACTCACCACCGCGATCAGAGCAAAAGCGGGGAAGAGGGTGACTATACTTTTGCTCAATGCGGAAAAGCCAGTCCCAAATGGTGGGGGTGACATCGCTCTTCTGTCAAAGACAGAAGACCTAACGATAGTGAGAGTAGTCGTCCGTAAGGGTTAGGACATACCGTACTATCACCCATATTCGTTCAAAATAATTATTTCATTTTTCCCATAGGCTTGTTAAAAAATTGTGCCGGGTTAAGAAGAATTCCTTATGAAATTACGAGCTGAATTTAACTTTTCGCCCGGTCTTTGTAGTGAAGAAAAAAAATGCCAACGTGATCTCACCTTCCGGATTCGTCGACATGCACACATACGGGAGGCGGCTGAGTCTCAGTCGCTTCCATCGATGAGTCTATCCGCACCAAAACTGTTGGATTTTGGGCTGGAAGTATGGAACTGCGAGGTTCGGAGAGCTGATCCGTGTTCTTGCATACCGTCAAGCCAGACGAGTAGGCGAATATAACAGTTCGACATTTCCCAATTAAGGTAGTTGGACGAACCCTTAACTAATTTAAAATACGTAATTTCTCGGTGAATATGGGTGTCACTTAACTTGAAACTGAAAAATGAACGAATATGGGTGACAGTACGGTAGCGTCCGTGCTCCCAATGGAATCTGTTGGAAGGGAACCCACGACATCACAGTGGACCAGGTCTAGCGGGACGGATGCACGAGAGGAGAACATGGGGTAGGTAGACCGGTGCATATTCCCTTGAGCACACTCAATGCACTCAATGGGACATGGCAATACAGAGGAGGTTGGATCAAGGTCGTTGGCTGGATACGTGCGGAGCATGCTGTGGACAGCGGCAAAGTGGACGTGACAGAGGCGGCGGTGCAGGAAACGTGTGTGGTGCGGAGAGAGTGTGCTAGTAATGAACACTTGGCCTGTGTTTGCCAATGTGGAGGGGACAGAGTGAGATGCGGACATGCGCAACACGTGCCACAAGTTTTCACGGGCGGTGGCATGCAAGACGACACGACCGGATGGACGCATCGACACAGTGCCAACACCATGTGGGTGTAGTACATCTATGCTCATGCGGTCAAGGGTGGTGACGGATAGGAGGCTGAGCTCAAGACGAGGAAAGAAGAGGACATCGGTCACAAAGACATCCCCAGAGGGACCACGGAAACATACCACACGAACGCCGCGAATGGGTAAGACCTGACCAGAACCTGTCCGAACCCCAGAGACATTGGTAACGGGGCCAAGGATACTAAAGGCCTCACGCGAGGCTGTCATGTGATGTGTGGCCCCAAAGTCGATGATCCAAGTCCCGGCAGGGTCCTGGACTTGTGTTCCCAGGTCGCTAACGGTCACATGGCAGTGGGCGAGGGACGAGGCCGCGATGGATGGGGGTGCGAACCGGGACTGCCGGTCATCTGGCCAGGCAAGATCATCACGAAGAGGAGCAGGTAAGGAGGGCACGACAGAGAATGGAACAGATGAAGGTGCAGGGCACGATTGCAACTCAGACTCTGTCATGCATGGCATGGCAGGGTGACCAGCGAAGACAGAACGTGATCTTTGCATTCGTTCATGGTTTTAGGTCATACAGTTGTTTAGGAGGGTCCTTAACATTTGTCCAACAAAAAAAGGTGATCCCTAAATTCGACAACGNCGGCAGGGTCCTGGACTTGTGTTCCCAGGTCGCTAACGGTCACATGGCAGTGGGCGAGGGACGAGGCCGCGATGGATGGGGGTGCGAACCGGGACTGCCGGTCATCTGGCCAGGCAAGATCATCACGAAGAGGAGCAGGTAAGGAGGGCACGACAGAGAATGGAACAGATGAAGGTGCAGGGCACGATTGCAACTCAGACTCTGTCATGCATGGCATGGCAGGGTGACCAGCGAAGACAGAACGTGATCTTTGCATTCGTTCATGGTTTTAGGTCATACAGTTATTTAGGAGGGTCCTTAACTTTTGTCCAACAAAAATAGGTGATCCCTAAATTCGACGACGGCAGTGCTCGACACCTTCACTTTGGACAGCGGCGTCAAGCAGGGCCTGTCTGACAAGGCGGCTTTCCGATTCTCACGGAAATCCGCCTCATCAGAGAGGCGCGTCACTCATTTTAAGCTCAAAATCCGGGTGTTCAAGCCGGATGCGAGCGAAAATTGACAGGAAAACATGGTCATGGCACACATACTAACAGTCACAAGAGTGAATCCAGGGCTCAAAATATAAATTTCAGAAAACGTACCCAGAAGAAGTTATTTAGGTCGCACCTAACTAATTCAACAAAAATTCATTTTCGTTGAACAGATTCATCTAAGAATTATATAATATCAAAATTAAAGATCAGTAGGGTACTTGCCACCTCTGTATACGACTCTTTTGCCCCTCTCGCTAAAGTGGAGGCAGGAGCACAAGATGCGCGAGCTGCACTGGAAAATGTGGCGGTAGCTGCAGCGGCAGTGTCTATAGAAGATGTGGCAGCTTGTGTGAGATTTAGCGAGAGGTCAATAGCATCCTCGTATAGGAGAGCGTGCAAGTTTCCCACAGCAGTGTGTGCCTCCGGCACGGCGTGCCGCTGAATCCCCCCAAGAGCGTAGGGATGTGAGGGGCTTACCAAACGTTGTGCCGCACTTGAGGAAGACATTGTAGTGACCTCGGCCGCGGAAGACTCGCGGGTCTGACGTTGGCGCGCAAAACAATCCCCGTTGCATTCGCGGGCTGGCGCCGAGCTCAATGTCATTTAGTGAGCTAGCATGGCCATTAGCACCACCTAGGTGGTGCTGTTGCCGCAGCTCAGAGGGTGCAGCTGCACCGGCCACAGCTGCTACTGCTGTTGCGTACTCGGTTGCACTGCTTGGGAGAACTGAGGGTGCACTGGTCCCAACAAGTGTTTGAGTTGCGACAGCTTAGAGGGTGTTGCTGCGGGCCTTGGCTGCTGCGTGCCTTGGCTACTGCGGGCCTCGGGTTCTGTGGGCCTTGGCTGCTACGGGCCTTGGCTACTTCTGGCCTTGGCTGATGTGGGTCTCAGCTGCTACGGGCCTCGGCTGTTGTGGGCCTCGGCTGCTGCTGCGCTGGCCGCAGCTGTTGCTGCTATCACACGCTCGGCTGCTGCCGGAAGTGTGGCAGCCGGCCTGGTTGCTGCTGTGTTTTACAGTGGTTGCTAGGTGCTCCGAGGGCCTTCTGTGACAGTCAGCTGTGGCTAGAATCCCAGCTGACTGATAGAGCCCACGTAAGTCGTGGCTGCTCGCACTGAAAGCTAACCACTGCACGATAAGCTAACCGCCGCAAACAACAAAGATTTGGAGTAGCGAGAAAGTGTGGCAACTTAGAGGTGACTCGCCAGCTGCTTCCTTGGCTACGGCGGGCAGATGGCACGCGGGGTACACCACTTTGTGGCGTCAAGAAAGACTGCCACAATTGCGTCCCATGACTGAGGCCGGCGGAAGAGTCTGTTGACGGTGGAAAAGTTCACCGTACTCCCGTGAAGGTGCTCTAATACCGGTAGGCAGCTCTGCTGGACTAGCGTGACATAGCAGGAGGGTGCAAGAGACATGTCGGGCCAAGAACAGCCACGGTTTTCTTGACAGGAGTGAAAACCTAGGAGGAGAAAAGTTAGAGGAGTAACAGGCTCACGAGATGTTACATGACGGATAGCAAGCAAGCGAGCAGCAAACTCGCTCTAGCTCGCTATTCTCGAGCTGTGGGTGATCCAACCACCTGTCTCAAGTCATGGAATATATTCTGTCAAGCATACAATGAGGTTGGTAAAAAACAAGCTCAGACGAGCATCCGGCGTGGCGGGCAACAGCTCCAAGCTTGAGTAGGTTTGTGACCATGTAAATCAGAAGTGTGTAGTCGTGAGGTCATGTCGCCACAGCGAGGCCGTCAGATCAGTTGTCTCTCTCCGGTCAGTCACTTGCACCAGTGAGGTGAGTGTGCAACGAGGCTAGAGGTCACCACGTGGGACTCCCACACACATCAACACCACCCACCCACCCACCCAACCGCCTACCCACTTACCCACCCACCCACCCACTTACCCACCCACCCACCCACCCCCTTACCCACCCACTCACCCACCTGCCCACCCACCCGCCCGCCCGTCCGCCAGCACGTCCGCCCGTCCGC
>SZWC01000626.1:204905-220112 GCA_023375785.1 Penium margaritaceum | reverse complement strand
GGGGGGGGGGGTTGGGGGGGGAGGGTCCGGCTCTAGGTTCAACATGCCATTCCCCATCCCCCCTTCAAGGTGACTTGTATATGTGGCGAGTGAATGTGGAACTACACGACGATTACCACGCGATTAAGCAGGTCGTTCACACAAGTGAACAAGTTAATGTACGTCCACAAATCGTCCATGAACTATGATCGACGATTGGAGCCTACCGATGAGTATGAATTATGTAGAAAGTCTTCTGTCGAAACCTCATTTTTTGGCAGGCGCCGTTCGTCGATTGATATCTATACGCTTTTGACGAAACGTTGTATTTTTTTCTAGCTTACAAGACTCGCTTTGTCGGCTGATCACTCTTTATGATTTTATCCGACGGCCTCGAAATGCCAAATTCATCGGCAATCCGAGTGCCAAATTGGCAAAACATCGCTTGCATCCGTCCGCGGATAGCGAAGAAGGCAAAAACTTGTGGGATCGATGGAGAGAATGGAGTGTGCGGCTGGGGTGAATCATATGAAACAGAAAAATTGCAAAGACGATGGCGAGTACTTTTTCCCGTCGGATAGCTCGTTTGATGCGCTTGCGTCAAAGAAGTACCAGACGGCAGTGAGGCTGCCGGTCAAGCGTTCAAGTGGCAGGTTGGAAAGCGGTTGTCAAGAAATTCGGGTGTGTCTGAAGACGACTTCGGTGCAGTAAATTAGTATGTTTCAATGATTAGTAATTATCTGGGTTCAAAAGATAAAGACAGAAATAACCAGCATAACGTTTCTGGTCAAATATGCGTCTTACATCTTCTTGTCAATTTCCTGTCATTGTCTGTAAGGAACTTTTTTAGGAGAGTAATCAGTGAGAAATTGTTCCGATATAGGCCTAGAAAATTTTCATGAACTAAAAATGATTGTAAATACTGAAAAGTGTTCAAAGTTGTGGTTTAAATTCCCCCCTCCTGCATGAAGCTAGCCTTATCTAAATTATTTTATGCACTCGTGTACCGTTTCAATCAAACCACACTCACAATATCCTACACCTTCTTCTCCATTCTACACATGCACTTTCACCTCAATCCCTTATCCCCTTTCCCACCAACAAAGTCTATCCATCCACCTCCAGATGAAGCCACACAACATTGTTAACTTGTGTCCACCTTCCTTAAACCTTCAAAGGAAGGTGGACACCACTTAACACAAGTGCACAATCCTTTTTAAAACACACATTTTTCTGAACCTCATCATACGTACTCCACATACACTTTCACACCACCCGCCCTCCAACTTCCACACTCCAATCTCATAAGCTTGACAACATCACACACTAGTGTAAAACATATGTGAAACCAACTCACCTTAACATACACCACCACATTCACTCCCCACATACACTTTAAGCCCATCCCCCCCCCCTCCCCCCATCTCAAGCTAGCCTTCTCCAAGGTATGGTGTACACTTATGTACCATTCCACCTACACTACACTCACAACTTCCAACGCCTCCACATTCAATGCCCATATGCACTTTTACCCAACAAGACCCACCAAATCCACCTCTAGCTCAAACCACAAAAATCATACACTAGCGTATTCTTTAAATCACAAAACACTCTATCATTCCTACCCCTCCTCATGCACTCCCCACATACACTTCCTCCCTCCTCCCCCACCCCCACCCCCAAGCCAACACGCAGTCCACCCACCCACCTATAACTCAGGTGCCCCAACATTGTTTCACTAGTTTCTAACTTCCTAGAATCTTCCTCATAGACCAATTCCCTTTGTACACACTTCTTTGACTGTATGAAAGTCCTTCAATTAACTCTTCCTCATGATCATGGCAGTGAGCTCCTTGCTTCCACTGCCCGGTTCCTTCAGTCCCAAGGGGTGTGTTCGGAGACTTTGGCTCCCTACACACCTCAGCAAAACTGTGTCTCTGAGCGATGGAATCGAACCCTCGCAGATGGCGTCTGCACCCTTCTGTCTGAGTCTGGGCTCTCCCCTCTGTTTGCCTTTGAGGCCATGAGCTATATGACCTGGGTTTGGAATCGTGTGCCACACGGGCCTCTTCCCCACTCTGTTACCCCCTTTGAGCGCTAGTACGACTCTCGTGTTGACCTCCATCTTGCTCGCGTTTGGGGTAGCATTGAATCTGTCAGGCTCCTTGAGGACCTCCGCAATAGGAAACTCTCCCCGCATGAGTGTCTCTGTCCCTTCTTGGGTGTCTTCTCCCAATCCAAGGCCTGGCGCTTCTTGGACCCAAAGTGTCAGTGCGTCATTGAGTCCCGTGATGCCCTATTCTTTGAGTCCATGTTTCTCCATGACCTTGATCGTCAGTCATTCACTGCCTCCCTGCTACCGCTCTCTCGGTTGCGAGGGGAGGTTGGCCCTGCAGTCCCCTCTGCCCCTATAGTCCCTGCTGTTGTCTTGTCTCAGCAGCCTTCACCCTCGGATCGTTCTCCAACATCTGGCACTGCGACCCCACCGTCCTCTAGCGCCCCCCTGTCGGTGCCGTCTAGCTCGTTTGGAGCTCCGTCATCCCCTTTGGTGTCCTCACCTGTCCCATCTGCATCCGTGTCTCCTGCACACTCCATTACGTCCCCATCCAGTCCGCTCACCCCCATCATGCCCAGTCCATCTAATGATCCTCCCGTTCCTCTTACCATCAAACCTTTTGTTCGTAACGTACGCATGCGCGTGCTTCCTTCTTCCTCCTCTAGTGCTGCAACATCCTCTGTCCAACCTTCTCAGACCTCGTCTGGGAAGTCCTCAGCACTGCAGACTGGTATGGACGCCCTGGGCCTAGCCACAGGGGCTGGTTATCCTAGCTCTGTCCTTGGGTACACACTGCTCATGTCCGACCACAAGCGTGCGCTCGAAGCCACTGTCCTTGGCAGCATCGTCGAGTGCAATGTAAGTGTTGCCGCCACGCCGACGTCGCCCGAGCAAACCACAATTCGGCAGGCACGGGCGGCGCCCGAATCCCTGTAGTGGGAAGCTGCCATGCAAGACGAGCTTAGAGCCCTTGATGACCACGTCGTATACTAGCTGGTCGACCTCCCACCAGGCCACAAGGCAGTCGATGCACGATGATTCTTTCATCGTAAGTAGAAGCGAAATCGCGAGCTTGACAAGTACAAGGCACGACTCACTGCCAAGGCGTTTTCCGAAGTCCCAAGCGTTGACGTTGACGAGACTTTTGCTCCCGTCTGACGCTACACCACAGCTTGACTCGTCCTGAGTTTTGTTACACACCATGGCTGGGGACTCAAGCAGATGGATGTGAATAATGCCTTTCTACACTGTCGGTTAGATGAGGAGATCTAAATGGTGCAGCCTCCAGGTTTCTCTGACAGCAGTGATCAAGTTTAGAGACTGCAAAAGGCCCTTTAGGGCCTCAAGCAGTCACCACGGTGTTGGAACCAAGAGATCACCTCCATTCTAGAGAAGGGGGATTTTTCCGGAGCACGGTGGATCTGTCCCTCTTTATCATTCCACGGTTTGTGCCCTTTGCCGCCATCCTCGTGTACGTCGATGACCTGCTTATTGCGTCCCTTGCGAAGCAGTGTCAACTGTGAATTCCCTGCTACAAGCTACGTACAAGATGAAATACTTAAGCCTAGCTCGTGTGTTTCTTGGCATGGAGCTTGAGCGTGACCGTGCCCATTGTGTCCTTCACGTTTACCAGGCTGCATACATCAGGAGCCTGGGAGAGTGCTTTGCCTCCCTACTTGACTCTATGCCCACTGCCCCAACACCAAAGACGCCCGCCGGGCAGAGGTTGTTGAAAACACTGGACATGTAAAAGCTGGGGGAACCAGTGGATGTGACCAACTATTTGCGAGTCATAGGGTCTCTCATGTACCTGGCCACCACCACGAGAGCAGACATCACCTTTGCTGTGAACTTCCTTGCTCAGTTCTCACATTCCCTGAGGATCGAACCAGCTTCTAAATGCAACTTGAATCAGATGAAATGGTTGACTACAGATTGAGCTAGCTCCAAGTTTTCATGGCGCATGGGGTTTGGCCACAACCTAAGTCCTAGCATCAAATAGGTAAGAGAGAGGAGGAGCGAAGCAAGCTAGTCGTGCTTCGCTCGGTGCGGTCGGTAAGCGAAGATTCCCGGCCACGCTAGTTCGCTTCATGGAGCGAGGGCGAACCCATCCACCTGGTTCGCTAAGACCCTACTCCAAATATTTTCCCAGTCCTAGGACTCCACCAAAACTAGACTAACTTGAACCTGGACAGTCTCATGTTCACCAAAGAGCATAAAAGGCACCACGTAGCAAGAGAAAACCAACTGGACCTACAGCATAATATTATATGAAGGTTAACATGTTGAACCAGGTCTTCGCGGCAGATGAGGGTGGAGGGCATGGGATCATGCTGAGGGAGGATACGCACATTGAGAGCGATGTCATGAAGTGTCCGCTCAAGAGTATGTGATCTCAGTGCGTGTCTCCACCGGTCTCGGGATCATCATGCCCTGCGCATCGAAGGACACGCAGAGGAGAAGGATACGGCACACGAATTTATAAGGCCCCTTGGCCGAGGGTGCACAGGGCATGCACCCAAGCTGACGCATCTGGTCTGTGAGTGTGAGTGATGGGACTGCCTTGGTGAGGAAGTCAGGAAGTTGCTCTGAGATGCTGATGCCACACACTTGAACTGCACTCGCTTCAACTGCCTCGTGCACAAAGTGATGTTCTACGTTGATGTGCTTTGTGCATGGGTGCAAAACTCCGTCAACCGCTGTGATGCGGCAAGCTGCTGAACTGTCGTTATGTAGTGGAACAGTATCAGCAACAAATCCCAATCTCCTCCAATAGCCACCGCATCCAAATGGCTTCACACAAAGCTTCCCCAAGGGCCATATAGTCAGCTTCAGCCACACTCTTTGCCACACACCACTGCTTTGCACTGCGCCATGAGACTGCGGTGCCTGCAAGACGAAACACCCACCCGCCCGTGCTACGCTCTGCTGTGTCACGTGCATAGTCACTGTCACAAAAACCATCCTACAGTGGGGCTTGTGATGGAGAGAAAACAAGACCAACAGTGGCAGTGTCTAGCACATAGCGCAACAAATTTAGAAGAGCCTTTTGATGGGCAGTCCGGGGCTGCTGGTTGAATTGGGCAAGCATGTTGACTGTGCAGGCTATGTCCAGTCTTGTGGTGGTGGCTAGGTAGCTCAAGCTACCCAGGATTCGGCGGTACAGTGTGGGGTCTGTGTCTGGTCCATGGTGTTTGCGTCAAGGAGATGTGCATAGACATCTGGGCTCATGGGCGTGCACTGTCGTGGAGGATGCTGGATAAGGTGTGAAAAGCGTGTTGTCAGGTGTGCAATGAACCGTCCTTGATGAAGAGAGAGAGTGCGTACCTTTCTGTTTCGTGTGATGGTCATGTCCAGAAAGTTATGCTCCTCTCCAAGGTCTGTCATGCGGTAGTGTGCAGTGAGCAATGCTTTGGTGTGATTCACAAGATGGAGAGAGGGAGAGAGAATAAGTAATTCATCCACATAGAAAATGAGAGCAACAGGTCCCTTACCTGTCCAGCAAAGGAAAACAGAGGGATCTGACGTGCTTTGGATGAAGCCTCCATTGTCGAGGGTTTGTTTGATCTCCTTATTCGAGCATCTTGGTGCTTGCTTCAGTCCATTTGATGGACTTCCCAGTCCTCTAGAGCTGCCAGTCCCAACAAGACACAATTGCTTGTGTACATCCCGACAGGAGCATACATGTCAGTGAAGCTTTGGCCGGGAATCTGATGAAGCCCTTTTGCCACCAATCTGGCCCTGTATTTCTCTATCAAGCTTGCCAAGTTCCTTTTTGAGTTTGTAAACCCAGTTTACATCTATTGCCTTGCATCCTAATGGGAGTGGTACAAATTCAAATACCTTATTCTCCAGCAGAGAATTTATTTCATTGACCATGGCTTGCTCCCATTCCTTTGCATCGGGACGCCCTCTTGCTTCAGCAAGGGTGCTCGGCTCAGTCTGTGCAGATGTGCCGACCACGTCGTAAAACTGTTTGTAGTCAACCCTAGTAGGTTCCTTGGGGACCTGCACACTGGCTCTGGTTGGGAATCCTTGACCTGACTAGGCGGTGGATCATATACAAGGGGTTGTAGACCAGGTAGTTAAAGTGTACGCTGCCCTTGAGAATCTTCTGAGTCCGCAGTCTCAAGATCTGTGGGAGGGAGCAGGTCCGTGGGAACAGGAGAGCTGGCCTGCAGCATAGAGACCCTTCGCGAGGGTGCTGGACTCTGCAGAATGAACACTGGTCCGCTCACGAACTCAGGGTATTGTTGGGACATGGATAAGCGCTTCTCACACTTATGCATGCGGGGCATGCATAAGCGTGAGAATTTCCTTATATGGCATGTGATCCGAGAAGGATGCATCCGGATTCTCTAGAAACTTGTGACTGACAGGGTCCCAAAACCTCCATGCTTTAGATGCATGAGACACCCCAACAAAAACACACCACTTGCCTCTGGTACTCAGTTCGTGCGGTCGTTTTTACTTTGGAAACCACACACAAGCCATGGTTTCCCACACCCGTGCCGGCCGCAAATCTGCCCGTTCCTTAAACCAGCGCTCCCATAGCGTGACTGACTCAGGCAGTGGACCTTGCATTGCTTTGTTCCACACCCAGGTAATGTATTTCACCGCTTCTCAAAATCCGAATGAACGACCCGACTCGGTCAGGAGAGTGCGCACAGCATCTCCAAGTTTGCGGTGCCACCGTTCAGCGACACCGTTCTGTTGGGGATTGTATGGTGTAGTTGTTTGGTGCACAATCCCTCTGCCCTTCAATTCTGCTGTCAGTGTACCCAAGAGCTCACCCCCTCTGTCTGTGCAAAGGACCTTGAGGTGACATCCTGTTTGCCGTTCAGCATAAGGTATCCACTCAGTGATGGCACGCTGGGCATCAGCCTTAGTGCGCAGCAAAAATGCCCAGCGAAAACGACTGCAGTCATCCGTCAATGTCAGTATGTATTGTGCTCCATACTGTAGAGAGGGTACAGGCATGGGACTTGTGAGGTCTGCATGGACCAATGCATGAGGAGCGGTGCTTTCATGCTTAGACCTGGGGAATGTTTTTCTGTGTGATTTCCCCTCATGAAACTCCAGAAATGAGTTGTCTTTCAGTCCATGAGGGAATTCCGTCAGTGTCAGTCCATGAGCCGTTGCATGCTTCATCAATTCCGTCACCAATTCCTTGTTGATGTGTATAAGACGTCTGTGTACCAAGTCTGTGTGTCGTGCCTCTGTCCCTGCCATGATGTGCAATTGTGTGCGTGATGATCCCATACATGGAAACAATGTACGCCTGTAGAACATGTCAGCATGCAGAGGCCCATCCACCAGCAATGACCCACTGCCATCAAAGAGATAACATCTCTAATTTTGCGTCAGTGCCAACATGCCCGCTTTTCGGTCTAGTTGACCCCTCGACAACAAGTTCACCTTCAGTCGGGGAACATACAACACTCCAGTCAGCCATATCGCCCCTCCCGGCGCTTGCAATGCAATCGTCCCCACACCCTCAACCCGCAGAACTTCCCCAGAACCCATCCATACACCATCAATGTCATGCGCGGCATAAAGTGACACAAACAACCGGCGGTGCGGAGACATGTGGTTTGATGTGGCAGTATCATACAACCATTCATGCATGGGTAGGGCATGTGAAGTGGTGGCGTGCGTGCAACCTAACCTCTGACCTGCTGCAGGTGGTCCTGTTGGGGACATGTGTGCAAGCTGCTTGCCTGGGCCTGGCCAAGCCGAGTCTGGTGAGATCCCTTCAGCTGAGGGTGCAGCGCCTGTCTTCTCCCATGCGAGTACCGCCCAAGCTGGAGGCGAGGTCTTCTCTGTGAGCACGGGGGCAGGTGCGTACGCCCGCGGGTGCAGTGGTGCTACAAAGAGCTGTGGCGCCAGTGGGAACATCTGCGCGACCGGTGGCTGCGGTGGCAGACCATAGGTCACTGCCGCGACTAGTGGGTACATGCGAGGAGGTACACCATAGCCATGCCGGGGGTACAAAGGTGCTGGGACCTGCATCGGTGGCTGCAACCACTGCTGCTGCTGCTGCTGCTGGATGTGCTCTGGCTGCTGGTGTTGCTGCTGTTGCTCCAGCGTCCGACGCTGAAGAGTGGGACACGAGCACCAGAAGTGGTCAGCCTGACCACAATAGCTGCAAGTGCGGCCTCCAAACTTGCGGCCATGGCCGCGCCATCATCCTCCCCCGCTCTGGCACCATGAGAATTGAACCAGCTTTCAAATGCAACTTGAATCAGATAAAATGGTTGACTACAGAATGAGCTAGCTCCAAGTTTTCACGGCGCATGGGGTTCGGCCACAACCTCAGTCCTAGGTAAGAGAGAGGAGGAGTGAAGCACGCTAGTCGTGCTTCGCTCTGCGCGGTCAGCGAGCGAAGCTTTCCGGTTGCTCTAGTTTGCTTTTCGGAGAGAGAGTGAACCCATCCACCTGGTTCGCTGAAACCCTCCTCGAAGTTTTTTTCCCAGACCTAGGACTCCACCAAAACCAAACCAACTTGAACCTGGGCAATCTCATGTTTTCCGAGGAGCAAAAAAGGCACCACACAGCAAGAAAAAACCAACTGGGCCTACAGAGCAATATTATATGAAGGTTAACATTATGAAACAGGTCTTCCCAGCCGATGAGGGTGGAGGGCATGGGATCATGCCGAGGGAGTTCACGCGACTTGAGAGCGATGTCATGAAGTGTCCGCCCAATAGCATGTGGTCTCAGTGCATGTCTCCACCGGCCTCGGGATCACCATACCCTGCGCAACCAAGGACACACAAAGAAGAAGAATATGGTACATGGATTAATAGTCCTCACGGGCACAACACATGGAGGCCACACTGCTTGTTGTGCGGTATGCGCTCTCTACTGCCCGAGTTGGCCTCTATTACCGGGCGCAGCCGTGAGTGGTCGTTGATGGGTACACTGACAGTGATTAGGCGCATGACACGGATGCACATAATTGTACTAGCTATGTCTTTCTTGCTGGTGGGACTGCGATATCTTGGGAAAGTGGCAAGCAGGATTGTGTTACACAAAGCTCCAGTGAGGCAGAGTATGTTGCTCTTGGTGCTGGACCTGTGAGAGTGTCTTTTTGTGTCGTTTGTTGTAGCAGCTACGTGTTCCCATTCGCTGCATCACCTTGTGCTGTGACAACCAAAGCACAAAGGTTATTGCTGAGCATGATGGCATGCACCACACTCGCACAAAGCATATTAATGTGGAGCATCATTTTGTGCGTAAGCATGTGGCTGCAGCTGATGTTCAGATAGTGTGGGTCGACACCCACCAGCAACGAGCAGACTTCCTCACGAAGGCACTTAGCAGCAATGTTTTCAAGGCAGCAGCTCATGAAATTAGGCTGTTGTGTCCTCGTGATACTCCTGGTTGATCTGTTGTGCCAGTGTCGGTGTATCTGCTTATGTCGTGTCACACCTTGTGACGATAGTGTAGTCCCTTTGAGTGTCATTGTGCAAGTCGGTCGTGGGTCATGGGGAACTGTTGGTTTTGTGTCAGTTCCACACAGTGACATCTGGCCTCCTTGCACACACACCTCACTCATGCAGGTGACTAACTTGAGAGAGGTAACCCCTACTAGCTGCTACGTCGTGGTGGTATGACTACACGGCGAGCCACATGGCCGGACAGCTGCACAATTCTCACATGCATTTACTTCTGGCTTGCATGCACGCACACCCACTTACCCACCCACCCACCCACCCACTTACCCACCCACTTACCCACCCGTCCACCCACCCGCCCGCCCTTCCACCAGCCTGCCCGCCCCCCCTCCCCCCTTCCNTGAGAGAGGTAACCCCTACTAGCTGCTACGTCGTGGTGGTATGACTACACGGCGAGCCACATGGCCGGACAGCTGCACAATTCTCACATGCATTTACTTCTGGCTTGCATGCACGCACACCCACTTACCCACCCACCCACCCACCCACTTACCCACCCACTTACCCACCCGTCCACCCACCCGCCCGCCCTTCCACCAGCCTGCCCGCCCCCCCTCCCCCCTTCCACACACACACACACACACACACACACACACACATCCTAGCTTATCTCAAAGTGCAAAACAATGCCAAAAACTGATTTCAAACTTTTGTCTAAAGCTTGATTGCAATGGCTACTACGTAACCCAAAAATGGGGGTATCTTGAAGATGGTATGGCTAGAATGGGGGTGACTCGGAGAATAGCCAATGAATTGGATCACCTGAACAACTTCGATGCAAATGCAAAACTCACATCCCAGGGTTGTGGAGTCCACGAGTATTTCACAAAACTGTACACTGAACTGCACGACAGAGATCATATTACCATAGTGTCTCTTAAAATTGACTAGAATAATTGCTTTCCTTTGACTTTTCAAGTGCAAAATAAATTCTAGTTGTCATGGACGAATCAATCTGGAAATCATCAAATCCCTAGTTTTCTACACACAGTTTCATGTTCTGCGCGCAGTCTCCCAGGGTCTGCACGTGGAAAGTCGGATAACCACGTTCCACACGAAACCTGCTAGTTTTGTCTCAGTACCACGTGGTGACCTCTGGCCTCGTTGCACACTCACCTCATTGAAGCTTGTGACTAACAGGAGAGAGGTAACCCCTGCTAGCTGCTACCTCATGGTGGCATGACTACATGGCGAGCCATATGGCAACACAATTGCACAAGTCTCATATGCATTTACTTCTGGCTTGCATGCATGCATGCACACACATTTATTCCGGGTTCACTGTTCTTCGGCAGGTTTCCTCTCCAGTGACCTAGTTGACAGGTTGAAACTGTGCAGTAGGTAGATTGGTCCTATCCACCAACTTGGAGCATGGCGAGCAAGATGGAGCTCGATGCTCGCTCCCTCGCTTCTGTAGTAACTAGGTAGCTTCCTAGTGCACGTGTGTGTGAAGTAGCATCAGGGCACGGATACGCACATGGGACGCCATAGATGCGGGAACCACTTGCTTTTCAAACTCGAGAAGAAACCAAAGACAAGAGAGTGAGAGGTGAGCGAGCGAGACTTAGCAACCGGTGAGCGTGCACTCACTGCGAGCAAGACGCTCGAGCGAGTACACACGGCCACCCAGGGGTCGAGCCCGACTGCTTGGAATTAATCCGTGCAGCAGCTACTCACCAATGCACGGGCGAACCCGGCATGGTGGCCCCCTAAGGATCAGCAACTAGGAAGTGCAGCTCCCCCAGAAAACACTCAAGGCAAGCAAACATGATGCAAGGCACGGCAGTAAGAATGTACAAGCCCTAGCATCTCCCACACGAGAAATGGAGGATCAAGTCATGACCATGCATTTGCCAAAAGGCACTCCTGGATGAAGCATTTGAGTCAAGTCCCCAGAGACGCCAACCATGGTAAGCTTGCTTGACGTCTTCCCTGGTGAGGCCATGTCAATCAATCTGTACATGTGTGTGCATGGAGGAGGAGACAAGAGGGCATAGAGACGTGAGTGGCCAACGAACATCAACACTCCCCCATTACCCACAGGCAAACATCCCATGCACATGAAGTTGCAAGAGGAAGAGACGAACAGAGAAATGTGAGACCCACAGAGTCACTCAACGTGGGTCATGAGGACAGTTGAGACCAGCAGCATGAACAGCACTTTTGACCACATTGCGACTGAGTCCTTTTGTGAGGAAGTCCGCTCTCTGAAAATGTGTGTCCACCCAAGTAACCTGGACAATGCCGGCGGCAATGCACTCACGAACAAAGCGGTGCTCAACATTGATGTGCTTGGTGCGTGAGTGATGCATGCCACTGTTCTCGGCAATGGCCTTTGTGCTTTGATTGTCACAACACAGAGTGATGCAACGGATGGGAACACTCAAGTGTTGCAGCAGGCAACACAACCAGACAGCCTCACACGCGCCTGCGCCAAGAGCAACATACTCAGCCTCAGTTGTGCTACGGGCAATGTAGTGTTGTTTGCCACTTTTCCAAGAGATAGTTGTCCCACCAACCATGAAAATGTACCATGTTCGACTGCGTGCATCAGAGTCATGTGCCCAATCACTGTCAGTGAAGCCATCAACCACGAGAGAGGGCTGTGCACGAAAGTAGAGACTGACACATGGTGTGGAGAGTGCATAGCGGACGACTCGCAAGGCAGCCTCAAGATGCCGCTCGTGTGGACACTGAGAGAATTGAGACAGAAAGTTGACAGCAAAGGCAGCATCATCACGTGTGGTGGTAGCAAGGTACATCAGTGAGCCAATGACTCGAAGGTAGTCAGTCACATCCACTGTCTCCCCCAGCTTTGAGGGGTCCAAGGACTTTAGGAGTGACTGGCCCCTGGGGGTCATGGGTGAGGAAGCAGTGGGAATGATAGTGAGAAGGGGATTGAAGCCCTCCCCCAGGCTGTGGACGTACGCAGCCTAGTGCACATGTAGAGTGCGACGTGCGCGGTTACGCTCCAGCCCTATGCATAAGAAGACACAGGCTGGTCCCAGATCCTTCATCTTGTAGGCTGCCTGCAAAAGAGTCTTAGCTGCAGAGACGGCGGAAGGGTCAGGAGATGCAATGAGCAGGTCATCAACATAGACCAGGATGGCAACCAATGGCTTAGTAGGGAAGCTGAGGAACAGAGCAGGGTCCACTGGACTCAATCTGAACCCCCCTTTCTCCATAGTTATCGTCACCTCTTGGTTCCAGCAGCATGGGGACTGCTTGAGCCCATGGAGGGCTTTGCGCAGCCGCCATACACGGTTTATCCCATCCGAGAAACCGGACGGCTGCACTATGTAAATCTCCTCATCCAACGTGCCATGCAGAAAGGCATTGTTGACATCCATCTGCTCCAATTCCCAGTCATGCTGGGCAACTAAGCTGAGCAACGCTCTGGCGTTTGTATAGCAACCAACCGGTGCAAATGTCTCGTCAAAATCCACTCCAGGGATCTAGGAGAATCCTTTTGCCGTGAGGCGTGCTTTATACCTCTCGACAGTGCTATCTGGATTTAGTTTGCGATGATATACCCACTTGGCCGTGACAGCCTTGCGGCCTGGTGGTAGGTCCACCAGTTCGTATACACTATGCTCTGACAGAGCATCAAGTTCAGCCGTCATGGCTTGCTCCCACAGAGAGGAGTCAGTGGCTGTACGTACTGCCTCCACAGTTAGTGGCTCGGGTGGAAGGGGAGAAAGACCTACAGCAGTGAAGCAGGAGGCAACATACCCAGCTACCGACGATGAGAGAGCTGAGTGGAACTCTTGTTCAATGAGAGAGTAGCCAAGAGCAGTGTTGGGATTGACGACAGAGGCAGCAATAGATAGGCCAGCGGTCATGAGGCCAAGGGCGCGGAGACAAGGGTCACCAAGGTGAGACTGGGAGGGGAGGGCCCTCAGGCGACCTCCACGTGTGTAGGGTGAGATAGGGGGAACAGACCAGGTCGAGGAGGACTGCACAGGAGAGGGAGTAGCAGCGGGAGAGACGAGGTGTACAGCAGCTACAAAAGGCAGAGACGCGGCAGATGGACCAGGCTGCTCAAGGCGGTCTAGAGACGTAGATGAAGCGGGCTTAGCGACTGAGGGGGATTCCCTCGTAGGAAGCATAGAGGAGCCAAAGGGTGGAGAGGGAGAGGACGAGGGGGATACCATGGGAGCAGGCTACTCGGACGGCTCAATGCTAGACAGGAGAGGAGCCAAGGATGTGGCAGAGGGAACCGAGGGATGCACAGAGGGGAGAGAAGAGATCTCAAATGGGAGAGGACCACCCGCACCCCAAGGGGGCGGAGAGAGGGATCCGCCGAAGCAAGGAGCATCACATTCAAACAGGTGCTCAAAGAACAGGGCATCACGAGATTCAAGTACGTGACCGCGCAAGGGATCTTAGAAGCGCCAAGCCTTGGAGAAGGGAGAGACACCAAGAAAGACACAGAGGCGACCGTGGGGGGAAAGTTTGCCATCTTGGTGATCGGCGGGCAGCTAGACAGAGGCAAGACACCCCCAGATACGAGCAGGGCAGAGGTCGGCACGCTGACCAGCCCAGCGTTCAAAGGGAGTGATAGTATGGGGAAGGGGACCATGAGGGACGCGATACCAGACCCACGTCATGTAGGGCATGGCCTCGAAAGCAAACAGAGGGGACTGGCCGGAGGTAGAGAGGAGGGAGCGAACCCCATCAACAAGGGTGCGATTCCAGCGTTTAGAAACCCCGTTTTGCTAAGGGGTATAGGGAGCTGTGAATTCAAGACGAACCCCACAAGACTCGAGGTAGCAGGAGGTGGGGCCGAGGAACTCACCTCCCCGGTCACTGCGAAACACACGTAGGGGATGAATGCAAGCGCGCTCGGCCTAAGGAAGTCATGTTTCAATGACATCGGTAACCTCACTTTTGTGACGGAGAGCAAAGATCCAATGGTACCGGGAGAAGTCATCAGTCAAGAAGAGAACGTAGAGACCAAGACCACCAAGGAAGTCATGAGGCAGGGGACCCATGACATCGTCATGAACAAGGTCAAGAGGGTGAGAGAAGTGGGACTCGGAAGTGGAAAACGGAGAGCGATGCATCTTGCCACAGGCACAGTCAAGACAGTTCAAGGAGCAGGGCGATGCAAAGGTGGCAGGGCCCAAGCCCATAGCAGGTTGAAGGCAAAGAAAGCGCTCAATGGTAGTAGTGTGAGTGTGACACAGTCGGCGATGCAGGAGATCAACATAGGCAAGAGACAAGGAGGGTGCCACGTGAACAAGAGCAGAGGCAGCGGAAGATGAGGGAAGAAAAAGCGGCACGCGAAACATGTGATCACAGCACACTCCACGCAGAACAACATGACCAGACGAGCGGAGGGAAATGGATGCAAGGCCGCGGCTGGACGAGAAGTCCATGCCCTGGTCGTCAAGGGTGGTCACAGAGATCAGGCTGACCTCAAGGTCGAGAACACACAGCACGTCAGCGAGATAGACCGTCCCGCCAGGACGAGCAAAACGGACGACACCGAGTCCATGCACTGGAAGGAGTTGGCCGGAGCCCGTGCAAACAGAGCGAACAGAGCCAACACGGCCAAGGGAAACAAAGGAGGAGTGGTAGGAGGTCATGTCATGGGTGGCCCCAGAGTCAATGATCCAGAGGCCAGGGGCCGCACAAGTAGTGGGAAGTACAAGACAGACAACAACAATGCCAGAAAGAGAGAGAGAGAGAGAGAGAGAGAGAGAGGGA
>SZWC01000626.1:93831-181331 GCA_023375785.1 Penium margaritaceum | reverse complement strand
ACTCACTCACGCACTCACTCAGTCACTCACTCACTCACTCAATTACTCATTGACTCACTCACTCACTCCCTCACTCACACACTCCCTCCCTCACTCAATGCCATGTGCATGAATGTGTAGTGTGTGTGTGTGCTCTTGTGTGTGACGACAACAACGACAGCATCGGCGATAGCGAGAGCAACAGGGACAACAACGGTGACGGTGACGGCGATTGTGACCTTGACAACGATGGTGGTGGCGATGGTGATGGCGACGGCAACATTGACATTGACAGTGGCGTCGATGTTGATGTCAATAGTGACAACGACAACAACGTCACACGCAAAGGTATGGAATGCCATTCCAATTGGAGAGGGGGCATACAATTGGGGAGGGGGGCTCCATAGGGGGGGTTGCTTTCGATGTCACTATCGATGTGATGTGATGTGATGTGATGTGATGTGATGTGATGTGATGTGATGTGATGTGATGTGATGTGATGTGATGTGATGTGATGTGATGTGATGTGATGTGATGTGATGTAATGCAATGATGTCATGTGTGGGTGCGTGTATATCTGTGTGTGTGTGTGGGTGCGTTTGTGTGTGTTTGTTTGTGTGTGTGACAATAGCGACGACATTGGCGATAGCAACAAAAATGGCAAAGGCAACGGTGACGGTGTTGGCGACGACGACGAAGACGGCAAGGGCACGCAGGTCTCCAAAACGTTACCTATGTAATGACAAGATGTTGCCCTTGGTCTTGCAATGTTATTCCCGTTACTACTTGCGCGTATGCTTGCCCTCGTGATGATTTTCCTGCTGATGCACGTGGGTGTGCATGCATGCGCTGTTGTGTTGTGTGTTGTTGTTGCTCATGATGCAGATTACTCTATGGCTGGTGCAATTGATGATGTTACCACTCAGTTTTCTCTCCCTATTCATTCCCTCTTGTTCTTGTTTGTCTTTCCCTCTCTTGCTCTCCCTCTCTCTCCCTCCTCTGCCTACATTTCTCTCCCCCACCCTCTCTCCCTATCACTTTCTTGTAGTAACCTATTATTTAGAATCCCTTTATTAACTTGTGGTTCATTACTTTGCAATTATGCATGGGATTCAGCATGAAGATAAAAGACTAAGTGTTTTGATGTGAAGCAATATGTGATGCAGCGACGACACGGACGACATCGATGATGACATCAACGACGACAACATCAATAACAAAGGCGACAACGTTAGTGACAGACAATGATAGCACTCGCGAACCGTGACTACGACCGTGCCCGCAACCGATTGCGACTGCGACTGCAACTGCAACTACGCGTGTGATTGCATCTGTGACTTGGATAGCTTGTATAACAGCAACTAGGACTACAAGTGGAAGTGGGACTAACTGTGGGTGCCACTGCGACCACGACTGTGACTGCGACTGCAACTGTGACTATAACAGCAATTGTAACAACAACGGAGACAACGACCAATTATGACCAATGACCCTTGGTTATTGTGTTATGAAAAACTTATGACATCTTTCGTCATTCTGCTATCACCGACGAATGACATCTTTTGTCATTGTGTTATCACCAACTAATGACATCTTTCATCATTGTGTTATCACCGACCAATGACATCTTTTGTCATTGTGTTATCTCCGACCAATGACAATCATCATCATTGTGTTATGATTCATCAATGACTACAATCCTCAAACCTAAATCCTCCAAAAGTACATGGTTCATCACTCTAAGGCGCGAAGGACCCTGGTCATGGTCACTTTAAAGTCCTAGCCAAAGGAAACCTAGGTACTGGTCAGAGTGTAATTTTAACTCCCAAATTCCCAAAATGTACATTGAACACCACTCTAAGGCGCAAAGGACCATGCCCAGAGTCACTTTAAAGCTCTAGCTAGGGGAAACATAGCATCAATGAACATGTCCGAGTGCACTGTGAAAACCAAAACCCCCTCAATGTATATGGAACACAACCCAAAGGCACAAAGACCTCTAGCCATGGTCACTTTAAAGCCCTAGCCTGAAGAAACCTAGCAACATGGTGTTTGCCTGAGTATGATACTTGGAACAACTTTGAATGACCATTCTTACCTCAATTTATAAACTTAATGAGCAACCCATGGGTCGTCCTGCAAAATCTTCATGGACAAACTACGAGTACTTTGTAAGCCAAGTGATGAGCCCAGTTGTTTGTCACTATGTCTGGTACAATGTTTTTTATTCATCAGAATGAAGCAACGATGTAAATCACATAACCACACCCAAGAGCCACATGAGGGCATGATATCAATGAAATGGCTATTATTGTCGTGCTTTGTTGTTTCGTGTCGAGTCATGTCCCGTTGTGTCATGTCATGTCGTGTTATGTCGTGTCCCCTTGTGTCGTGTCATGTTGGGTCGCGTGTTGTCGTGTCTTGTTGTATCATTTGTGTTGTGTCGTGTCGTGTCAAGTTCTGATATGTCATGTTGTGTTGTGTCGTGTCGTGTCGTGTCATGTCGTGTCGTGTCGTATCATGTGGTGTCGTGTCATGTTGTGTCGTGTTGTGTCGTGTCGTGTTGTGTTGTGCCGTGTCGTGTTGTGTCATGTCGTGTGATGTCATGTCGTCTTGTGTTATATCATGTTGTGTCATGTCATCTCCTGTTTTGTTGTGTCGTGTCGAGTCATGTCCCGTCGTGTTGTGTCGTGTCGTGTCGTTTGGTGTCGTTTCATGTCGTGTTTTGTTGCGTTTGTTGAGTCATGTCCCGTCGTGTTGTGTTGTGTTGTGTCGTGTCGTGTCGTCTCGGGTCGTGTCATGTCTTGTCGTGTCGTGTGTTGTCGTGTTCTCATGTGTCATGTCTTGTTGTGCCATGTAATGTCCTATGGTGTTGTGATGTGTCGTATCCTATTGTATCGTATCGTGTCGTGTTGTGTCATGTCGTGTCCTAGCGTCTCGTGTTGTGTGGTGTTGTGTCGTGTCATGTCGTGTCGTACCGTGTCATACTGTGTCCTCTCATGTCGTTTCATGTTGTGTCGTGTTGTTTCATGTCTTGTCGTTTCATGTCATGTCTTGTCGCGTCTTGTCATGTTGTGTTGTGTTGTGTTGTGTGATGTTGTGTCACGTCCTGTCATGTTGTCTTGTGTCCTATCGTTTTTTGTCATGTTGTGTTGTGTTAGTCGTGTTGTGTCCTCTCTTGTCATGTCATGTCGCGTCGTGTCGTGTCATGTCGTGTCGTGTCGTGTTGTCTCGGGTCGTGTCGTGTTGTGTCGTGTCCTGTTTTGTGGTGTCGTGTCGTATCAAGTTGTGTCATGTCTTGTTCTATGAAGCCGTATCGTGTTTCTTCCTGTCATTTTGTGTCATGTAATGTCATGCCTATTATGTCATGTCGTATTATGTCATGTCCTGCAAAATGTAGTCATGAAATGCACTATTTTACCTACCTTTTTTACGGAAAACATGAACCATCTCATCAAATGGAAGATTCATAGCCGCACAAGTCCAACATTTTGTCTTTTTTACGCTCATCCAAGCCCTCAAGCTTGAGACAGTTACATAATCAAGATTAATTGGGTAGTAAGTTAGAAACTTACAGGCAATAAATTTTCCCAAAAAGGCCTACAAGCTACACTAGCGCTATTGTGTATCTTTAAACCCTCATCGATGTGACTGTTGCATGTAAAATGCAAAACATGTGATTATAACTTTTTCTTATGGAATCCAAACTTAATGGTTCATGTTTACCATGTTTAGAATATGTCTTCCCGTACTTTAATCTACATGAATATGGAACAGACGGTTAACATCTCATAGTATTCACATTTTGTAGCTGGGGACATGGACTTCACAATTTTGACATCGTCCCTGATTTTTGAGGGTTCTGTGGGAGTCGCACCGTCTAGAACCACCCCTATTGAAAGTATCGTAACACTTTCTACGACTTGAGGAGAGGTAGGGCTGGACAAACCATTTAAGGGAGACCCTATCTCTTGACGCTAAATTGAGGATTTTGTTGAAAAAACTCTGTGAGAAACCCGCCTAACCAGGCGGTTTTACTGTGTCTCAGAGAAACCCGCCTTGTCACACTGTTGCGTCACTATGGGCGACCTGTTGGGTTCAATCCATGAGCCGTATGTGACCTGAACATTTCACAAAAGTATTCGTACCACGAGATCCTAACAACATTTTGAGACAAGGATAAAGTAAACAACGGGCTTCTTAGAATTTCTCTATTTTTCCACGAAATGGAAATAACTGAGGTGGTACCTATCTAATTCGATAAACTTACATTTCTGTTGATCATAATGGATACAAACAATGTTTAACATCATAATTAAAGATTAGAAGGGTAGGTGTTGTCCTTGACAATTGTGGGTACTACTATGCAAATTGGTAAGTGAACACTCAACAGTCGTGGGTGGGGTGAAAGGCGGTGGGTGACATTGTCCACTATAAAGATCAGGCAGAGCAAAAGGGTTGGGTGAACTTGTATTGGAGAATAGAGTTCTTGTGGGGGGTATTGGGTTCCCCCTCTAAAGATGAAGAAATCGCAAAGGTGGGTTAGGTTGTTGGAGGAGGGTGGTGTGGATATGACCAGTTTCCAATCCGAAGGAAAGCAACAAAAGATTTTGTTGAGGAGGCACATTTGGGTGAGGTTATAGCCAAAGGAGACACGTTCTGCATTTGTACACTTGCAAACGGCTTGGTGAGGGGTAGAGATACATATGTGTTGGAGTCTCACGCATTGTTGGAAGAGAGAGGTTTGTGTTGAGTGGACACCAAAGGGTTTTTTTGATGGGCGACGTATCCACCGATTAAGGGCAAGGGGTTCTACCATGAGATCGACGTGGCACATCAGTGGGGGCATGACTGTGGTTTTATGTTGAAGAAGGCTTGGGAGGAATGGATCCATTATCCTGAGATGTTTTGTTGCAATTGCAATTGTAAGTGTGAGAGGGTGAAACAATGTCCTTGGTAGGGAAGTTTTTGGAGGCAAATGTGAGGACCTTTCACGAAGAAAGCGATGAAGTGAGAAGCGTATATACCCACTTGGCATTGTGCGCATTCATTTTATGTAGAGGGTGGACTAAGCCAAGGCCTCCATGTTGGGGTTTTGCAGTGGCGATAGGAACGGGGATGAGTTTTCGGGAGAAAGCTGTGTTGCGTTTATGCGAGTGGTAGGATGAGGGGGAGGAGGTAACTATATGAGGAAGTAGCTTTCATATTCTTGGGGGCGGAGGAATAACATCAGCATGGTAAAGATCTTTTGGTTGGAGATAAGAGTTTGTATGGGTGACTTTGGCTTTGATGGTAGGGTAAACACCATTCCATTTCTTCATTCCTTGTTGTAAGAATTCCATAACAGGATTCCACGTGTGGAGAGGGTTGTACAAAGGAGAAATGCTGACTCCTAAGAATTTTTCATTGTCAGACGGACCCAGGATCGAGACTGGGGGAGGAGTATCCTCATGTGCAGGGGAGAGGTGGGCATATATAGATTTTGTCACATTGACATGGAGGCCTATGACCATGGCACAATCTTGTGGACGAGTGATAACTGAAGGTGCCTCTTTATCATGATTTAAAAAATGGTAGCATCATCGGCGTGCCGTGCAAAAGTCTTGATGAGGTGTCCTGAGATTCGTCCTCCTCGGAGTTCATGTAGAATGGTGTTGGAGATGTATTCCATACCACAGATAAAGATATAAGCGGCAAGAGTAAAACCTTGTTATACCCTTCATTTAATGTGGACTTGATCTGTCAGAAAACCATGTACAAGAATCCAGCTAGATGAGATTTAATGGAGGGCCTGAAACCATGTGTCAAGGAGGGGGGATCCCCACGTGACGAAGTGCATGAAAAGGTAGCTTCAATTAAGTGAGTCATGAGATTTTGCAAAGTCAATAAAAAGGAGTCTACCTGGGGTGGCAGGATGTGGAAGTTTAGTGTTGGAAGTTAACATGACTACCTTTGAGAGTTGTGATTCCAAGGTTCCTTTGGATGCCAAAATCTATGGGCCCAAACCAATGTAAAATCGTTGGTTTTCATTCTAAGGTTTCATTCATTTCCCTACAAATCTTTGATTTTTGGTGGACTCTACCACCGTGTTTTGCAACTTTATTTTTGGTATCTTGTAGTGAGTGCCTATGATGTGGTAGGTAAGGGTCTGACAAATTTTTGGTTTCGTCGACTACAATTGTGTCGTGCATGTTTCAAGGCTGTATATTGGCATGGTGGGTCTCCCGCAAACCTCCTCAGCAACAGTTTCTTGATGCAAAATGTCAGGATTGGTAGGGAAAGCAGAATTGTATCGATGCATTTATGGACTAGAGGGCACCGAAGAGAGTCACATGGAAATCCTCCGGGAGGCCCTCCGATAAGTCGATGCCCTCGCGAATTCGTGTTGCCGTCAAATTTTTCTTCCACTAGCCGTGGGACCCTGACTCATTTTCTGGTGGTACATCATCATTTGATAAATGTTTTGTCAAGTTGTTGTGGGCTACCAGTTCCTGCATTTTCGTAGGCCTTATTAACGCGTAATTACAATTTTTCTTAATAGTGCCTACAAAAACAATTTTTTGTTGTGTGGAAGGCTAGATGACGCTCATTACAAGAAAAACACCCTCAAGATCAGCATATAAGTGTACATGGGAAAAGGTTTGAATCTGCCAGACTACGTCTTAGAAACCGTCAGCTTTGCGCTATTCAATGTCCAAAGTTGATGAAAATGGATCCAATTTTTTTAGAAGAACGTCGAGCGAAGTGTTTGTCCACAAAAACGGCTTGATGATGCCTTAGATGGGGTAAACGCCTTACAGACATGGCATCTTCGGCTAGAGCATGCACTGTCGAGCTGTTGTACTAATGCGTACAATAGTGCGAAAGCAAGCGATACGAACCCGAACGACGCATCCAAAGTGTTTCTTTTTTGGGTCAATTACTTCAGCTCATATGACTTTGACAAGTAATGACTCAAACAAGAATCCTCCTGAAACTATTGTCACCTAAAACAAGCGCTTACATATTTACAATCCTCGTAACCACTTTTGGCACTTGGAGTACACGCGATGAAATAGAACAAAAATTCGCAAAAAAAACTGTGTTCAAGTTCCAAAAGGGGTGCTCCAAAATCAAGGTATCACAAAGCAACATACACATTATTAAAATAATTATTAATATGGATAAAAAGACATCTAAATAATGTTTTCATCCGTGGATAGACCGAAACATAGTGAGAAGATTATTTCCACACCTCCTTTAATCAGATATCTACTAAAACAATCATCCACGTACATTCATTTTCATATGATATGACAAAAAACAAATTGTGTTTCTCCTACGTCAAATATGATGAATTGAACGAAACAATATATTTTGGATGCCTAAGATGTTGATATAAACTTATTAAATCTTGAAACGAGCTTTCATCATTATAAAGATTAATATATAAATGTATATAGATTCAAACGTATCAAAAACATCTCTGGTAATTTAACATTTACAATTTATTTTTCAAGTACCTCAAATCAAGTTGCTTATTCTTTATTGCATGTTTCACTGACTAATATACTTTTGAAATTCATACATAACTGTTTTAAGCAGCTCAAATTCTTGTAACATTCATCAAAGCATAAACGTAGTATTGAATATAAGTTTTAACTTGAAACTTTGAGACTTTAAATTTCTAATATGCTTCATATATATTTAATTTTAGGAACATAAAATAGTTAGATCAAAAAATATAAATATTATTGAGGTCAAAAAACTTGTTATGGGTTCAATATTTATAAATATTCGAATTTAGAATAAAGATTTTGATTTTTAAGGAATTGTTTTAAACATATGTATTCAAATACTCATAGGACAGATCAATCACATTCTGATCGACTCAATCTGCTTAACAGTAACATTTTTCAGCTACACAATTCATTAAAAACTAGGTAAATTTCTATATCGTATAAGCACCTAGTTTGGATTTAAATTTGAAGTGATTAAATTATTCTCCATTCGGTAAAAATGACTTTTTAAAAATACGTTTTCTTTTCTATTCCTAAAGAAAGAGATTCAAACCCTTTTGCTGATCCAATTGTTAAACTTTCATGACTATATGACTTCTAAGTTTTAAATTTATTTTTTGTATAATTGAAGGAACTCTGTACTTAGTAAAAATGTATAAAAACATTTTATATTTAAACATTCTAGTTGAAGGTCAATTCCTTTGGCACATGAAGCTTGAAGAAGTAACTTGCTGAAGAGGAATGACTTGAAATTTCTTTTCAACAGAGTATTTACCATGTGTACCACTTGTAGCGCCTCTAATTCTGATAAATCATAACATATGTAAAACATAGCAATTATAAAAACAAAACTATCTTTTGATCCAATTATTTATGTTCCAAAAACTCGATCATCAAAAGGAAAAAATAAATAATGTAATGTGTTTCTATCGCAAAGTCAAACATTGGTATAAAATTATATGGAGTAATGTAATGTGGTCAAATGAAATGAAAGCATTCATCATTTAAAAACCTTTCAATCTAAGAATAAAAATAATGCGATTGAGCATAAAAAACAAATACTCTTCTATTCATTCACTCGGTGATGCATAAATTTTGAAATTTAAACTTGTTAAAATAATCTAAGTTCTTGATGTTTTGTATTTTTTCCAAATTTTCAATATATGTAATTTAAATCATTGAAATACTATTTCATTATAATGACACCTTTCAAAGGAAATTCCATGAAAATTTTATTTTAAGCCAAAACTTATTCATATTTTTTCTTCTACATATGTTTTCTCAATTGCAAATCCAAATAGTCAGGAGCATTATGCTTAAAACATGTTCACTCATAAATCATTCCACAAACTGAAAACTTATTTTAAAGATAATTAATGTCACATAAATAGTAAATAGAAAACCTTTTCTCATTATAGCTTCTTTATCTTATACTCAAAAACATTTTTTACTAATTGTTGTATTTTTTTAACAAATGGAAAACTTACACAAATTTCATAAACCAAACGATGAGTAGATTTGAGTGATAACAAAGGAATTGATCAATTTGAAAAAAAATATGAAATTCATGTGTTTTTATTCTTTTCTAAGGTTTCAAAAACACCTCTCCTTATATTCTCATCCATAGCGGGAGGGCAGCGAAGTCCTAATCCGCGTCAGCGAACAGCGACCAAGCGTAGATGCACGTCTTTTAACTTTCGGGACTTAAACCGCGTCAGCAATCCGCCGCACCGCAGTCTCGCGAACCAGGTGACGTATTAGGGTACTTCAGTAGGGAAACTCAAGTTGACTCTTGACCGAGGACTGTTTAGGATAGGACAAACGTGCGCTAGCGAAAGAGGACAAGCCTTTGCTGTCTGTACAGTTGTCCTTTTTGTCTGAATCGGCGTTTTTCTTCAGGAGAAAGAAGTAGCGCTCAAGGACAAAACACCAAAACGAGTGCAACAATTCACACAACCGGAACTGAGAATGACTTGATCCGGTTTTCTTTTTGAAAACCACTGGTTGCACGTTTCTAAGGTGGGAAACAAAGGGAGCGATCACTTCAGGAAGGAAATCACCTGGTGATGAAACCCGGCTTCATTTATAAGCGTTTAAATTCAAAGTGAAGATGCAAAGAACAATCTTATGAATGAATAATCGTTTACATTGAAATATTTCATTACTTGTGAAATGATTTTGCTAAAAACCTATGGATGCATTTCAACACTATTTTAATCATTATATTATCCAATTGTTTGCTAAATACTCTGGTTGTGGACTATTCATATGTTATATAACTAATATTAAATGGAGAATGAATGAAAAATTGTTGTCCATTTTACCTTTGTCATAAACACATACAACTTTGACATTCTTATGACATTGCTCCATATCCTCTACTAGGAAAATCACAACAAAACTAGTATGGAAAAATAAATCTACATGCCTAATCGTACAATTTCATATGAGAAAGAAAGTAGAAAGTAATGTTTAAAGAGTAGAATGAAATAACAATCACTATTGTGTGGGAAACATCATGTTGTTCGTACTTAAAACTGTGAAATACTTTTTAACATTCACAGAACTGTAATTGTCATAATTATGTAGCACATGTGTGTTCAAAAACTTTTATTGCGTGTTTTGAGTGTAGGGCTACACCTATTCATATTGTGAAAGTAATGCATACAAAATTTGCATGAAGTCAAATCATTGAAAGCTCTAGCAACTAGAAAATTAAATAAATCATTATGGTCAGGGTCTTACAAGTTGTTGTGTGATTCATGGCGTAGTACGTTGGTGTGTGTGATGGAAGGCCCGAGGTCAAAACTCTTGAAGTCCTTTACAGGGTTTTTCTTTTCCCCTAACGCATGCGAACTCGTCATGCTTCGTTATCATTGCGTAAGTCCTTTCGTGGATGATTCTCGGCGACGGTTACTTTTGGTCCGTGTCAACATTAGTTGGCAGGTGTGTCCTTTTCGGAACGTTCGACTGTCGTTTAGCGCTTCATCTTTTGAGTGAAAAGTCCGCATCTACGTTCGCTCGGACTTAGCCGCTGGCTCTGTGCACGGACCTGCGGTGCGGCGGATTGCTGACGCGGTTTAAGTCCCGAAAGTTACAAGACGTGCATCTACACTTGGTTGATGTTCGCTGACGCGGATTAGGACTTCGCTGGCGGGAGGGTCGTTCCGCCCCTCCCTCCTCGTTGAAGCGAGGGGTGGCTGCACACCACCCCTCGCATCAGCGAGGACTGGGCGGCGGCCTGCACTTTGCTGGCCGCTGGCCAGCCCGTTCACGACCAATTAATCTGCCAGCTGCCAGCCAAACAACCGGTTGGCCTCCTGTCGTCCAGCCGCCACTCGTGGATTGCGGCCTGCACAAGATCCGCAGCAGAGGGGACAAAAGGGCCTCGAGGGCGAAGCTTCGTAGCTTGTGCCCTTGCCCTAACTTGCCCTCCTTGCAAGAGATAAAACGAGGATGGAAGACAAAGGGTGTAAGGTGAGAGCAAGGAATGAGGGGTGCGGACTAGATTAGTCACACAAAATCACCGATCATGCCTCACACTCGACGATTTTGCTTTGACACATTAAAAACGAAATTCAAGTTTGTTTAGGATAAACATTAAGTTTTGAAACTGGAAAACTCATGGAAATGCACGAATTCAAGGTAAAAACCCTCGTTTGGGTCCAAATAAGAGGGGTATTGCTAAAAACAGAAATTGACCTCGAAAGATTCCAAAAATCGAGTCTCCCTCATTTAGATTATGATGAGGATTTCCCCTCTATCTTTGCGAGTATACCCCTGACGCAGAAGAGAACGCCATTTTGCAAACTTCGACGACAACTTTAGTGTTGGCGCTATAGACACGGCCCGCTATAGTGGTTCACAGTGCCAAGCGACCCTAGCGACCAAGGTTTGATGGAAACGGTGGTTATGTTGTATACAAAATGCCATTGGCAGGTACAACCAGCAACATAAGGCCAGAAGGAACTACGGCATCCATACTTTACGTATTCAAGCATTGTAAAGTGTGTTCTAGAGATGGAAACAATCTATACTTTGTGGGCCCACTTCCATCAGGTCTCAACTTACTTCAAGGGGGCTAATAGGATTTTTGTGGGGCGGATTGGGGACTTCCCACCCTCAAAAACCACAAACTCCTCCCCTTGTACAAGACTCCTTCCCCCTCCCTAAACAAAAACAATTGAGAGAGCTCTCTTTGCCATAAACAGGGACTCTCACGACCTCAGAGCACCCTAGAAAGTAGGAGGGTGTCACCTTGAAGGGTCTAAGATTCACTTTAATGCCGCTGGTTCAAGGAAGACGCCGCTAAGGGGCGTTAGGTACACAAAACACTCAAGAGGAGACAAAGGAAGAAAAAGGACAAAGGGAGATCAAGAAGTAAGAGGAGGGAGTGAAGGTGTTACTGCGAATTTGTATGAATTATTTTGCATCCTTCGCCCTAGTTTTTTAGTGGAACTCACATTTGTGTTTTTCCTTTCCTTGTACTCCAATTTTTTTCCTTATGAACTAGCCCTTGACAATCGCTTTGAGCCACGTCTTAGGAAGTCAAATTCGAATAACCACGCCCTTGTACCAACTTGGCAGCAGAGGAACATAGAAATTAAATTTAACATTACCTCACAGATCATAAATGCAAACTAAGGAGGCAATTCCTTCTCACAACGATCATCATGTGCTATTTGCACAGGCCAAAAGATGGTAAGTTCCGAAGCGTCCAAAATCAACAAGGTCATGGTGGTGATGGCCTCACCAGACATTCTCGGCGGACTCTAAATATCCGCAATCGACACCGCAAACAATGTTGCCAACCCAAAGGCAATACTTCTTGAGGCAACTGACAACAACCTTGACTACACAAAGAAGCATGCAAAGACCAGAAAGGTGCTCAACGAGCATGTTGACACGTACGTGGGCGACCCCTACGTAGCATACAACGCAATGGAGGAGGATCTTTTGGAGGGGGACCCCGATGAAGAGCACGATACTTACGATTGCAAAAGCGAGAAGGATCGCGACCATCGCCATCGTCTTACGGCAAACTCGAACCGATAGCTTGAGAAAGGCAAAGCACTGGTTGCATCGCTTGAAGCTGCCGACGATAGCGATACTAATGAAAGCAACAAGGGCACCAAAAGCAGCCATGTAGGAATTTCAAGTGAGAACAAGCCAAAAACATTCGTCGGAAAGGAAATTTGTGATGACCACTGCATGTGTGGATGCAACAGCATGCATAGTGAACCGTTATTATAGAAGCCATTGCCAATGGCAAGGAAGATTTGCCTACCTCGACGACTTTTGGGTCGGTCATGAACATGTCCTTCCTCCATAGTGTGGACATCTTTTAGAAGGGCATGAAGCTCACCAATTATTTGAACCACATGAAGCAAGTCCTACTCTTCCACAAGGCTCAACTTAGTGAGTGGAGCTACCTTGCAATGACACCGCCTGAAGACAAGCTGTCCAAGTATATGGTCAAGGAGTGGAGTGCGCAATGGCCTCACCTTCACCTGCGTTGCGAGACTACATGAGCAAACTCAATGCACTTCTTAAATACACAGCCGAACGTGCATGCACAACAAGGTCATGATACAGGCATGGATTCTGCACGAGGTGGAGGCATAGTGTACATGGGGCGAAGTCAAGCACAAGAAGCCAAAAAACCCCGTAGCCAAGAAGAGAGGTGGAAACAATTCCCAAACCACAAGCAAAATTGCGGCAATGACAAGCACAGATGGCGCACGAGCATCATAACACGACCTTCTATTAGGGACTTTGCCACAACTCCATGTAGCCTCAACACTTAAGGGTTTGTGCCCTAAGGCTGCTTATGGCTAGCAAGAGGCCGCAACGCTAGCCACAACTAGAGTATCTTATGGGGAGGCACCAACAAGAGACCATGAACAAAGTTGTGGACAAGGTTTTGGTCGCGGCGACGGACCCGACCATGGTAATGGACAAAGCCGTGAGGCGAGTTCTCCCCACCCTTGAGTGACGTTAGTGGGGACTACTCAGGGTAAAAACCAGATCACGTGTGTGGGTTCATATTTTCAGACCAGGCTGTGAAATAATTTCAGTTTGTGACAAGTTCAATTTTCTTAATTGTTTTCACCTCTTTCATTGCACCTCATTAAGCACCTGATGACTCAAATTGTCCACTCAAACTTGCATCACTAGACGTGTTCCATAACCTAGCATACTCAGTGATACCGACACCAACCACTATGAAAGAATAGTGTAACACGGTCATTGAAGCAAACGCCCTCGAAGCGATGAATTCAATTGCATTTGCGGTACTTTTAGTCAACAATTTTGACCAGGTGAATACCAAATAAAAGAAGATACTAGCCACATTCACATGCTCCGAAAAAATATTGACTAGAGTAGGTGAATCATGAGAGCTGAGGCGTCCGCCCTCTACATTCCATGTTCATCACAAATTTGGCTTGTCATCGTCGAGCCTGATTACTCCAAAGAGGGGAGGCAACATGGCAATGCAGTTCAAAGGACACCTAGTTGTTGCTCCGGTGAACGTACTTGCTTATATAGGAGGAGATGACTCTTTTGTTAGCCTTAGCTTAACCCGACACGTCGACATAAAGTACAAGTCATAGAGTGGCGCAATTTTGTTGGTGACATCCGTACGGTACCCATGATCGGTACTCATAAAATGAAAATCTGTATTCAAGGGTGCACACAAAGTGTCAAACTGAAAATTCTCATCCTCCTTAACTCGTTTAACATGGTTTTGGGCGGTCTCTAGATCTCTGAATACAAGGCTCTGATGTACTTTGAATCAACGTGTTTGATTCTCCAGTAAGGAGTGTGTTGCCTAATGTTGATTCAAAGTACAAAATTGTTGCCGGCCGACGCAAACTTCATGCTAGCTTGTGTGCGATGAAGGCTAAAAGGTGTATTTGACAAGGTTATCCATACATCTTTGCTCAGTTGTAGAAAGCAGAGGATGACGTGAAGGAAGATTTGCTAGAAGCGACCAAATCTCTATTGGCAAAGTTCTCGGATGTATACGAAGACCCTTACGTTGGGTTTCCAGCAAAAAGACACATGAGGCATAAGATTTCACTCTAACCAAGAGCAACTCCTCCATTCACATCCATGTATCGCCTTTGTCAAGCAAAAAGGAAAGAGGCATAACACCAAATCAAACAGTACCTTGTAAAAGGATGGATCGAACCAAGTACTTCACTGTATGCAGCACCAATCCTTTTGTGAAAAAATAGGACGGTTGATTACGCATTTGCGTGGATTACCGGGCATTGAACAAGCTGACGCTCAAAAATCAATTCCCTGCACAACGGATTGAGGACCCTTTAGACCAACTCCAAAGGGTTAAAGTATCTTTGTCTTGGATTTTTCTCAAGGACACCATCAAATCTACATCATGGAAGATGATGCGCCAAAAACCACATTTCAAACGCACATCGGATACTATCGTTTTTTGTATTCTGCTTTGTTCTTACAAATGTTTTGAAAAACTTCCAAAGAGAAATGAACCGAATTTTGCCTAGCGGCCTGTTTTTCTAGGTTTACCCTGTTACCATCCAGCTTTTCTATAAATTGATGAAGGAGTACATAGAACATTTATGCAAAGTCCTCGTAATCCTTTGGGAACAAACGTTCTATGTGAAAGTGAACTAGTGCAAGTTTCCATTCCATAAGCTCGAATACCTTGGATACATCATCCACAAGGATGCCATTGGTGTGGACCCACAAAAAGTCCAAGACATTGTAAATTGGTCATACCCAAAAAATGCTAGGTAGGTTTGGTCTTTTCTCCGCCTTTCAAACTTCTTTTGAAATTGCAAGGTATACGACCCTGGTACCACCGCTAATTAGGCTCAAGCAAGAAGACATGTGGTACAAATGTAAATCTATTTACAAGAACATTTTTCTCAAAGTCAAGGAGCTTCCATTGACAACGCTCATCTTAGCTCTTCCGGATCCATCGCAATTGTGCGAGGTTGGATGTGATGTGTTGGTAGTAGGACTCAGAGCTGTCCTCATGCAAAACAGTCATCTAGATGCATATGAGAGCCAAAAGCTCATCCACACAGAAACGTAGTACACAAGTGGTGATGAGGAGCTCCTTGTACTAGTACACACTTTCAAGACGTGGCGTTGCTATCTTGAGGAAGCTAAAGAGGGTGATACAATCGTGATGGACCATACCTCATGGGTGTTTTTCCGAATGCAACCAAACCTCTAAGACGACAAGCACGTTGGAGTGAATACATGAGTCAATTCTCCTTCACATGGGAATATTGGCCAGGATGCATCAATGTGGTTGATTGAATAAGCCAACAACCTAAGGAAATGAAAGCAACCAAAGGAAATCGGTGGGTGTCTTATGGCCATTGCAACAACAAAAGTACAAACACAAAATCCCCTTGAACCTCAACGGCAACCACCACAAACCATTATTCATCATAATGGTTTTTTAAATGGGATCCCAAAGGGTGTCGTGTGGATTCTCGGTCTCAAGACTCTCAAACTTTGGATAAGTGCGGATTGTTGGAGGCTCAAGGAATCTTTTGGCATGGGGAACAAGTTGTGCCAGACTTGGAACAATTTTGAGTAAAGATTGTTTGCATATTCCATGACCCATTGGTTGCATGTCATGTGTGACTAAGAAAGCCCTAACAAGCACTCTCAGACCCTTATTGGTGGCCACGATGGAGTGCCAATGATCGTACTTATTACATGAGATGAAACTCATGTCTTTCAAATAAGGCTAGTAACAAGATGCGTGTTCGACTCCTTCAATAGCTACCCACTCCTAAAACTCCATGGGAGTGCGTCTGCATGGATTTGATTACTGGTCTTGTGGACACAACACATGGCCACGATGTAATACTAGAGTTTGTGGATCTTCTGACGAAGATGACACATTTCATTCCTACAACCACTAATGTGAACATAGAGGAGGCCGCTCATCTCTTCTTGAGGGTGTTGTGAAGTACCATGGCTTGCCGTTGCACATTGTCTCTGATCGATATCAAAATTATGTTAGAAACTTCTGGCAAACGATGCACGAGTACATCGGAAGCGAGTTCTAGATGTTGATAGCTTGTCACCCTTAAACTGATGGAAAAACAGAGCGCATGACTTGCACTCTATAACAAATGCTCTTCATATACAAGGATCTTGCCATGAATGACTAGTGCGAAGTCCTAGTACCGGGAGAGTTTACGGTGAAGAACTTAGTGAACGAGTGTACACAGTTCACACCATTGATGTTAAATACTAGTCGGCATCCATTGGTGCCGTCTTCATTTGTAAACAATGGGAGTATAGGAGGACATGTGCCTTCTGCTCAGGCCATTACTCAGCGCATAGACTCCTTCTTACAGGAGGCAAAGGGTCACGTTCAAGCTTCTCAGCAAAGAAAAAATGCATTTGCCGACAAAAGTCGCCAAGAGGTTTTCTTACATCGGTGATAAAATGTTGCTTAGCACTATGAATCTGAAGATGAAGTCACCTAGGGCGCAAAAACTTCTACCAAAGTGCATTGGGTCATTTCCCATTGTTACACGCATTGAAAGAGTGGCACTCATTGCTACTTATGATGAACATGAAGATACATGCCATGTTTCATGTGAGCCTACTGGCTTCATACACGGTAGTAGGAACCGTCCAACAACCACTGACAGTCCTAACTGGCAATGTTCAATACCAGGTTCTTCACCTACTCCTACAATGAGAGCATACTTTGCGGCCATGAGTAGTTAAGGAATACCTTGTTCATTGGGTCGGGTGTGGACCTAAGTATAACTTATGAGAGCTTGAATCTTGGTTGCCCACAATGGTGGTCAACGAGTAATGGAGCAAGCTGGCAGCTCACATAGATTGACGCGTATCAAGGGGTAGCACCTAAACGGGGAAGAGGTGAACAACATTCCCGTAGGACAGCATTTACGGACTACAACCATATGAGGTTGGGGATGCCCAACAGAGTTTACGTGCAGATGCTCCAGCCTACAGGGAAGAGGCCTTCAGTCGTGTTGACAGACAAGGTGCAGCTTAGGTCCAAGTTCCATGCACGTGTTCGTGTTTAGCATATGATCAAAATTGCTTAATTTTCTTTCACAATGTTGATAACTCATTGATTGATAATCGTGCTTGTTGTTCATGAACTGGGACGGTCCATAAAAAGTGGGGAGAAGTTTACAAGAGGGCCGATTCAGCCCTCCCTCCTTGTTGAAGCAAGGAGTGGTTACGCATCAACCCTCATGTCAGCGAGGATTGGCTGGCGGCCAACACTTCGTTGGCCACATGTTAGCTCGGTGCCCACCGGCTGGACGGCTAGCTATCGACTAAGCGACCGGCTGGCCACCTGCTCGCTAGCCGCTAGTTGGCGATCACGACCTCTGCCTGATTGGCGTCGAAGGGGCCATGAGGGCCTTGAGGGTGAGGCCTTGTCACCTCGTGGCCTCATGCCCTCACCCCCCCTCAACCTCCTTGCAAGCGAGCAAACGAGGATGGGGGATAGGGAGAGCAAGGTGAGAGCGAGGAACGAGGGGTGTGCAAGAGAGAAGTAGGTGCAAATTAGCCTAACGTGCCTCACGCAAGGATTTTGCGCCAATGCATCAAAAACAAAACTCGAGTTTGTTTAGGAAAAACTATGAGTTTCACAATCGGAAAACTCATGCGAATGCAAAAGTTCGAGGTAAAACCCTCGTTTTGGGTCCCTATACCAAGGTTAAAACCAAAAATGGGCCTTTGGAGACTCTAAAATTTTGATTCTCACGCTCTGGGTGGTTGATGACAATTACCCCTTAGTCTTGCAAAGGGGGTAAGCCCCTGACGTGGACTAAAAACGCCATTCTGCAAACTCTGAGGACAACTTTAGAGCAGAAGCTAGAGACACGGCCCATTACATCATCATTCTTTCTAATGGAAAACTTCATACATTTTGGAACCATTTTCAACATATTTGAATACGTAAAATCATATGGAAATATAATTTTATGTTACTTTTTATTCTTTATGTATAAAACATCAATGGAAATTTTATGATATGTTTATGGAAATGTTTCAAGTACTATATTTCCTAGTTTTAGTTTTCAATGAAATTCGAATTTATGTGAATGACTGAATTTTTTTAGGAATTTTGAAGTTTGTCATGTTTTGAATGAAATGTTTTTATTTTTAGCTTGTAATCTTATAAACATGTTCAATAATGTGGAAACATTTAGTCTTGTAAATATGAAATGACAAGAAAGATTCCTTTACAGATGAATGAATTGAAAATTTTCTCAATAGGATTAATAAGAAAATTCTCATATTTTCATTTTAAATATGAAGTTAAAAAATTATTTTGCCAGAGGTTGTCCTTGTACAACATATTGTACGAGTACAATATGCTGATTACAAATGATTTTGAAGGAAATTATGTTGATCATGACTTATTCAGTAAGATTTTTGTCTATCCTTGTATTCAAATGTATTGAAAATTATTTTGATTAATATGCATGATGTTTTGTGGGACCCATATGGCTTTCTCCTCCCTCTTTATCAAAGTGCCCCTTTTGGACCCAAAGCAATGGATTGTCTTTCCAATGTCTTTTCCGTTTTATCTGATGTTTGCTGTCGGTTGTTAAGGCGGTAGAACTGGTTCTAGGCATTGCAAATCAGTTTGCCCTAGCTCTAGGTGACAGAAACAGTTTTCAAGGCGTTCTACTCAGAGTCATTAGTTTTCAAAATTGTTCGAGCTGAAGCAAATGACCCTCCTTTTTTTCCCATGAACGACGTGTAAAGGAAACGCATTTCAGCAAGTCTAAAGTATGATGAGATTTGGTGAACTATGGCTTGAAAAAATGTTTATGATAAACGTCCACATGACATGCATTCAGAATGATTTTTGCCGTTTCCGCAATGAAGACGTTTTCCACACGTTGGGAAGCATGCCATGTAGATCGGCATCAGGTTGAAGTCCTAGGAAATCAGCGAGAGTCGTTTTATAGCTCCTTCGCTTTCGTCAACGTTTTTGCAGATTCAGGAACAATTGCAAGCTCTCGCGCACGTTTTCGTGTACCCCTCCCGCCACCCTACCGTAAAATCAAAATCAAAATCAATGCATCGGCTCAGGTCCTACAAGTGTGTTTCCATAGGTCACCCGATCCGGTCCTGGCAGCATAGAATGTATGCTGAAAATGTGTTTTAATTAATCGGAAGGCCACGAATTCATCACGTGTGCCCGATCGTATTCCCAATGGGTAATCGGGTGCTCGATCGCCTAGAATCGGACCATAATTACAGTGCCCGATCACTGTAATTGTCATATGGGCCCGATTCTGCTCGATCGCCTAGAATCGGGCCCATAATGTTGCCCGTACTGTTTGCCCATAATGTTGACACGGACCAAAAGTAACCGTCGCCGAGAATCGTCCACGAAAGGACTTACGCAATAATAACGAATCATGACGAGTTCGCATGCGTTAGGGGAAAAGAAAAACGCTGTAAAGGACTTCAAAAGTCTCGAATTCGGGCATTTCATCAAACGAGTCGACACCTACCTACTACGCCATGAATCACACAAAGATGTGTAAGACAAAACTACTTTAACCACACAAAGTACGGGCAACGGGCGACTGCTATCATATGACCGCCACTGTTTTTTTTTTCCTCTCTCTTTCTCCTCACAGAAGTTTTGTCCAACAATTGAACGAACCAGGTGCGAACATGTGCTACATAACTATGAAAATTACAGTTATGTGAATGCTAAAAATTATTTCAAAGTTTTAAGTACGAAAAACATGATGTTTCCCACACAATAGTGATTGTTATTTCATTCTACTCTTTAAACATTAGTTTCTACTTTCCTTCTCATATGAAATTGTACGATTACGCATGTAGATTTATTTTTTTATACTAGTTTTGTTGTGAGTTTCCTAGTAGAGGATATGGAGCAATGTCATAAGAATGTCAATGTTGTATGTGTTTATGACAAAGGTAAAATGGACAACACTTTTTCATTCATTCTCCATTTAATATTCGTTATATAACATATGAATAGTTCAAAACTAGAATATTTAGCAAAAACTTGGATAATATAATGATTAAAAGAGTGTCGAAATGTCTCCATAGGTTTTTAGCAAAATCATTTCACAAGTAATGAAATATTTCAATGTAAACGATTATTCATTCATAAAATTGTTCTTTCCATCTTCAATTTAAATTTAAACGCTTATAAATGAAGCCAGGTTTCATTACCAGGTGATTTCCTTCCTGAAGTGACCGCTCCCTTCGTTNTCAAGTCGTTCTCAGTTCCGGCTGTGTGAATTGTTGCACTCATTTTGGTGTTTTGTCCTTGAGCGCTGATTCTTTCTCCTGAAGAAAAACGCCTATTCGGACAAAAAGGACAACTGTACAGACAGCAAAGGCTTGTCCTCTCTCGCTAGCGCACGTTTGTCCTATCCTCAACAGTCCTCGGTCAAGAGTCCACTTGAGTTTCCCTTCTGAAGTACCCTAATACGTCACCTGGTTCGCGAGACTGCGGTCCGGCGGATTGCTGACGCGCTTTAAGTCCTGAAAGTTAAACGACGTGCATCTACGCTTGGTCGCTGTTCGCTGACGCGGATTAGGACTTCACTGAAGCTCGGAGCTTGAAAGCTCATAAGCGGATTGTGGAAATCCTTTTCTTTCACTCATGCCTCCTGGTGCGGTTGCACCAGCCTGTGGTGCCTGCTCGCTGATTGGACATGAAATCCTCGCGTACAATCAGCTGCATCGAGCACCCAGGTACAATCCTAGCGGCTACCAACCGCGACCCCCCTCCGCGACCATCCTACCGACGTAGGGCACGGCGAGACGGAAGGCACGCATTCATCGGTAATGCCTCGTGCCTCCCGTCTCACTTTCCTCCTCACCAACTCCCCTATTCGACGTCTCCAAATTGGCGGACGAACATGGGCGACGAGTCGCCCAATCCACGTGCGCCTTGTGTATCTACGGGGGTGGAAACAAGTCAGTCAGTTGCAGTTAACATGCACGACGGCAAGATGCAGTCCATCGCGCACCTCCACCTGGTGACACAGAACAACTTTGTCTCTTTCGACGCTGTTTGCCGTCGTGACGTCATGCCAGCCGACTACGGGTGCGCCTGGTAGTCGTTGGTTTCCGTGGTTGGTCGAATTTCTTCGATCTGCGGCTGTTTGGTTGAGTTTCGTGGTTGGAATATCGAGTTTTCCACGTGGAAACCCGTTTCCACGTGGAACACCAACCTGTTTTGAGCGCAGCACATGTGCTGTATGATACATGTGTCATCCAGCACATGTGTCAGCCGTGCTCGCCTGTATCCGCCGTCCGTTCGCCTCCATCTCGACCTGAGCTCCCGCAGGCCTATGCCCATGCAATTCTCGATGGCATGGGACACATCGCCCCGCACCATGGCCTATCCACGCGTCCCTTCGAGCCTCGCTCGGCTCGTGCACGACCGTCAACGCACGGTCCAACCACGATACACCGTGGTTGGACCGTGGTTGGACCGTGGTTGGGTCCTCGCTCCTCCCTCGCTACCCGTTCCGCTGGCTGTCACCCTAACCCGTCGCAGGTATCCCATTCCGCCGCCCATCGCCCTAACCCTCCGCCCTCATCCTAGGTCCTGTTCGGAATAGGTCTCATAGGATTGCAGTTCGCAGTCTTTTGCTGGTGGACAGTGGTCCAACATGCAAACCTGCAAAGCATTGCACGAGAAAAGTCTTATCCGGGAGGAGTGCATTGCTAAAACTGCAAGGGGCTCGACTTCAATCGTCGCAGACGTCCAAACAGCCACGCTCACCGAGGGGCCGCACACAAACCTGCGATTTGCACTGAGGCCGCGAATAGCAATTCGATGCGACCTCTCCAAAACAGAGCCCTAGTTAAGTTTTTTCCGCAAATTTCGTCGATATAGCTGAAAATTGCAGATCCCAACCACGCTAGACAGAGGAGCAACGTCGAAGCCTCCGATTTCGCTGGTTTCCGTGGTTAAGTTCGACCAACCACGGAAACCGACGACTACCAGGAGCACCCTACGTCTAGTTAAGCCCCTCCATCGGCAAGTCACTCTCTCGGCGACGCGCGAGTGAGTCTCGGCCATTGCTTCTTAGGGGTTGTTTGGATAGCACCACACAACCTCTGAGTGGTGACAAAAACGGTCAAGGAACCCAAATGGATGTTTGATTAACCAGACGACCACACACAAGATATTTTGGAGCTATTTTTCTCATGGGCTTTCCTTGTGGACCACATTGACATAGTGAATGCTCGCCCGACGACCGAACCATGACTTCAGAACAAGTTCGTGCAACGGAATGGACCGCTTGAAGCTCTAACAAGAAACAATGAATTTGCATCCATGGAGACTCGACTGAGCAACTATTATGATGAGAAACAATTGCAAGCTCAGATGACCACACAACCACTCTTGGTCAACGGTGCCACGTCATTGTGTGGCCACCAAAAACTGAGTCGCGTGGGAAATGTGGTGACATCTAAACCACCCCTTAGGTCGAGACCGCTCGTTGGTCTCAGCATGCTCAAGAGCATGGACCATCATTCCAAGACGTGGTTTTATAAATAGCACTCGTCGTACATGATGTCAGCATTACGTCAACGTGTCTTTTTTAGGAGGACAGTGAATACTTACAACACATCTTGTCGGCTATTCAGTTTGCACTTAAAAAAAACAACTCGGAAAACCTCTTGCGACTACAACAGACCTACTGCATCCACATCCCATTTAAATCCGTACATTAAGTATTCAACAAGGAATAGTGAGTAGGAATGGGAAGGTGCAAACAAAACCACAAGAAACTTTCTTTTTCCCTTCCAAACAGAAAAAGGTACACATTTGGTAAAAAGAACTGACAAACTACAAGAAACATCTTTCATACTCTTTGAAAAGACACACAAATCTTGGCATTAAACCACTCTTCACACCTTGTAAACAATCTCTTGGTGTGCCATCCACTTCTTCAGCAACTACACCCGCCGCATCGTTTCCTCACTCATGGCATGGCGGAAATGGTTGCAAGTGTGCCTACCCGAGAGAATGCTCTCTCACATGCTGCTGACGTGGCAGGCACACTCAAAAAATCCATGGCGGCGGAAAAAAGGATAGGCCACTACTTGCGGTTTGCCTGCCAAAAAGCAATTAGGTTTGCATCCTCGCGGAGCCTATTCATGCAAGTGTACAGCTCCATCTCAAGTTACATTGGTGCTCCCATGGTGGTCCCAACTGCGAACACCGCTCCATGACGTGAGCGCTTGGTCCCAAAAGCACGCGCAACAGGGCTTTGGATGATGCGCATGCTTTCCAAGTCGGACAAGGTAGCATGCCTTGCGGGCAGCAATCCAGACGATGCGGACAAAGGCGAGTTGTCGTTTAGAGCGGGTAGTGCCTGTGTGCGGACAAGCATGTCCTCATTGCGGGAGTCTGCCGCATCTGCTCCAGCCTACCTTCTTGCACGGATGCATGACGACACACGAGTAGGTTGCATTGTGTTATCTGCGGGTGTTATAAGCAGTGGCCTCTACGGTAGTGTCTCGAGCTTGCTCGTTTGCCATCGTCCACAGATAGGTTGCTTTGTACGGCTACAACAGGGTGGAGATGACACGCTAGACCTCATCGGGATGGACGTCGCATGCATCCCCACGATCACTCTCCTTGAAATAAGCCTTGCTGAACCACGAATCCAAGAACGTGGCCAGATATTGGCAGTCGCCTGTCAACGTGTAGAAGGCACCCACGTGCTCCACGGCCTTGTTGATTGACCGCGCAAGCAACAACTGCACAACATGCAGCTCGGCAGTTGCTACGTCTGCTCCGCGTGCTGCCATTGTCATGTCAGCTTTTGCCTTGCATGCGTCGGCGCTAATCTGCAAACAGTCCAGAAGCTCGTTGGAGAAGGAAATGGCGAGCGAGAATTTTAGGATGGTCTCACCGTAGATATCATTGGTCATGTTCTTGAATGGCTCGAGCACCTCCGCGATGTAGTGGATGGTAAGCCACTACGATCCAAAACAGCTGCATGCCATCCTTGTCGTTTAACGTCAGCCACTTCTCCAGTGGCTCGCACTACTCGTGAGCCAACTACAACATCGTGACGGTGTTGTTCTAGTGAATGCGAGAGTCAGGGTTGATTTTCCTGTATGGAGTGGGGTGGTTTGCGAGGGAAAACGCCTCAACTGAGGCCTCAAGCAGCGGGCTGCGGCTGATGAAAACAACAATCTCGCGGACCATGGCCATGATGCTTTCAACCCCTGGCTACGCAAGGATGTTGCCCACGCCCAGATTTAGCACATGGTCAAAGCAATGCACGAAGCGGTCCTCCGAGAAGTCTGGATGGTGTTCAGCGAGGAGGCAAACAATGGCTCCGTTCACCGACGAGTTGTCCATGGTGATGTAGTAGACTTGGTCCCATAACCCCCAAGTCTGGACGACGTTGCGAAAAACTTACAAGAGTGTAGCGGCGTCATGGCGGCCCCGCACTGGTTTGAAGCCGATGAGGATGGTGAGGACGTGGCCACCATAAATTCCGTGGGCAGTGACTCCACAATAACTATCGTTTGCGGTGGACTTCTAGCCATCCATTACAAAGGAGATTTGGCCCTCGTGTGTCCATAGAAGCTTGCGGACCTACAGCTCAACCGCCTCGTACGCCGCGTAGATGTCACGTGCGAGAGTTTGTGGAGATACTAGTTTTGCGCCTGGGTTAGCATGCTCCACTGCCTCTTGCAGCCACGCAAATGCGATGGCGGAGAACGGGATGTCCTTCTCCACAAACCACAACATGATGCACTTGCAAAAGTACATGGCGGCGAAGACCGCACGTGGCACCAAGTTCCGGAAGTTTTGGGCCTCGTCAGCCTTTGCGAGATGCGTGCGAAGGGTCTGGGTGCCACGTCTCACGTCCACCATGGTCTTCGCCACCCGTCGATGTGTTGCAGCGAGGTCGGACCACATGGAACTGGTGTTGCCATTCTTCATGGTGACGGTCTTCATGACGCTACCCATCTCACATAGTTTGCACTGCGTAGAGTTGGAGTCGCACTCCAAGCCGTAAAAGTAGTGTCATAAATGGGCACGGGAGCCACCAGGGAGAGTCGCAAGAGCATCAGACGTGATGATCATGGGTTGCTCATGGCTTTGCTATGCGAAACATGTGACGAGCATAGCACTGTCATGCTTGTGATTCACGTATGCCTGCACACATGAACATGCATGTGGATCAGTATATGAATCGACGACTCTCCTTGAAGATTGGACAGCAATCTAATCAACGACTGGCGGACGTGCTGGGCGAAAGTACCATGGACGGATCTAAGGTGCGGAAGTGGGCAAGTGGACTGGCAGGAATGTTATGGTGATTTGTTGAAAATGCCGAGATGAGAAGGTTTTCTGGTCAGGGCAGGAAACCTCTCACGAGACGATACAAGTCCAGTAAGTGAACTTGTTGCTTCGAGGTAACACATCGCCCGGGAGGACCACAGGAAATTTTACTCCAACAAAGTAGGCAGCTTCTTACAAGAAACTTCGGACAGTCCTACGACGTTGATGAACGTCGAGCGTAGGTAGTCGAGAAGAGGTAATACGAGCAGCTATGTCGAAAACATGTTTTTTCTAGGAAGCGATGACTGTGAGGTACAAAATCGTTTTTCAGCCTTCCCGCGTTCCTTGCCTGGCATCTCTTTTGTGACACTCGCTCCCACAACGTCAGATCTCATTTGAACGGCCCGATAACATCCGTTGCACCAACGGTAGGGCCGTAGGATCGTCAGATTTGCACACGGTCGGTCAGAGGCCCATCTCCGTCCATACCGTGGCTTTGCCCTACCTACGTACAGATAGCCACTAGACGTCTGAGTGAGCGGAGGTGGCAAAAACAATTTTCCCGCGTCTTTGCCACAAGGAGAAAATTGTTTTCCTCTTGGTGAGCCAATTGCCAACTAGGCAGAAGTACTTTGACCGAGAGCGATATCAAACTGACGGTGTGACCTGGTGCTCAACCAATATGAGTATGTACATCCACCATCAGATCATCAATACGTCAATGCTCCGCCTAGCCTAGTGTCAGGCCCAAGACAGCCAATAGGATGCTTCTAGAGTTTGAGAGCCCGGACGTTTGACTTTTTTGAATGAGGTATCAGACCATGGCAAACCCTCTTACACAAGAATAATGTAAAAATGATGCATGTGTTATGTTTGCAAGTCGAACGTCACCAGTTCGCCACGACAACATGTGTTTCCTTTGTGAAGACCCACCGGGCGAACTAGTTTTCCTTGTTTTGCACGTATGAGACCAATGGGAGAGCGAAATCGATCGTGACCAGTTCAATTAACGCAGCCATGAGAGTCCTCTTGAGACGCTCAATATGACATCGAGAAATCTCATGATAGTACTCTCGCATGGAGGGGCTTATGTCTATGAGCAACTTCATATTCCTCTAGGGGAGAGCAGCGGGGATGTGTTGCAAGCTAAAGATGCCCCTATCCGTGAACTGGGTGGAGGATTGGCCGCTGACGGTATGAGGAATGGCAGAGAAGGAAAGGACATAGGTAAGCTGGCTGGAGCAGGACCATTGACAAGAGCAATCCAATCCCCTCCTCGTCCGTCAGGAGGTCAGGGGCACGCTGCAATGGCTCTTCCAAAGAGAGCATCCACAAACCGATGTTCCAACAACTCCCAACCCAACCCCGGTGAAGAGTCCTTCGTGGTCCTCTGCAATAAGCCCTAATCCACAAGAGGGAGGCAAGCACTTGTACTTTCCCGGCTTCACCCTCCTCAACAACCTTTTTAACACTATTGGTGAAACTCCACAAGCAAATGTTAACATCGACAGCACTGCCAATGACAAGGGTGGGAAGAGTGGTGGCAAGGGGAAGCAACCTACAGCAAGTGACAAGAAGGAGACTGACTTTGCGAATTGGACAGAGGAGGAGGAAGAGCATTTGGCTAAGGCGAGGTACGATGTGGACAGGGAGTGGATTGAGGAGAAAAAACATAAAGGGTGTGTGCAGCCAAGATGTTGCACGTCAAGTTTTGTGCAAACCCAGTGTACACGTGTTCCATTCATGCCACTCGCTTCAAGTTGAGGAATCTGATGAAGCGTTATATCAAGTTTAGAACAAAGAATGGCATGTCCGGTGAGGCAGGCCAAGGGCCGCCAAAATGGTACACTTTGATGCATATGGTTTGCAAGGGCAAGCTGTAGTGGGAGAACAAGGCGATGGACAACAGCAGTAATGAAGTGAATACAAAGTCATCCGATATTGACTTGGGGCGACGTCGTCGTGGTGGTGGGGAGAGTGATGTGGATGTGGCTATGTGCCAAGGAAATGAGGTTGTCTCGTGGGTCCTTTGAGGTAGTGGGCAACCGTGTATGTGATCTTATGGTGGAGCAGTTATGGCAGTACAAAGAAAATGCGATTGTTTTGCAGCAGTCCGTGTGCATGGATGTGGGAGGTGAATTTGGGGAGCTTATGGGTATGATACGAATGCTTGTGGCTGGCCTTGGGATGGGTATGGTTGGCTTAAGCCATCCTGCCAACTCCATGGGGACGGGGCTTATGGGAGGGGGAGGGGTGGGAGTGGGAATGGGGTCTATGGGCTAGGACAGAGGAGGTGCCGCAATGGGGCCTATGGGAGGGGCTGGAGTGAGAGTGGAAATGGGGTCCATGTGCTCGGGCGGAGGAGGTGATGGAGTGGGGCGTAAAGGAGGGGGGGGACAAGAGTGGGGATGGGGTCCATGGGCTCGGGCGGGGGAGGTGATGGAGTGGGGCATATGGGAGGGGGAGGGGCGGGAGGGGGGATGGGACCCATGGGCTCAGACGGAGGAGGTGATGGAGTGGGGCGTAAAGGAGGGGGGGGACAAGAGTGGGGATGGGGTCCATGGGCTCGGGCGGGGGAGGTGATGGAGTGGGGCATATGGGAGGGGGAGGGGCGGGAGTGGGGATGGGACCCATGGGCTCAGACGGAGGAGGTGATGGAGTGGGGCGTATGGGAGGGGGAGGGGTGGGATTGGGGATGGGTCCCATGGGCTCGAGCGTAGGAGGTGATGGAGGTTTCCGGCCATGGAGGCCAGTAGCACGTGTAGTGTTGGTCTTCAGCCGGGGGAATCTTGTGGCAACACCACAGGATTTCAACGTGCTTCTATGTATGCTCATACTCAATCTGATGTGAGTGCGGATATCTTTTATGCAGGAACAGAAATGGTCAAATAGGCGCAAGAGGCGGAACGCGAAGCAGATTTGGCATAGGCGTGCGTTGAAGAGGAGGTGGAGAGGGAGGAGGCTACAATTGGGATCGATATGCATGCAAAGGAATCGCTTGATGACATGTTTGAGGACTACATGATGTCTATGTCGAGGGGGGTTTAGTATCCTCGAACCATGACCATGACCTTGTTGTTTGATGTTGTTTATGGTCCATCGCAAGATTGCTTTTGAATATGTTTCAAGCGTTTCTATACATGTACATGGAAGTGTTCTACATCAAGGTTATAACACGCATGTGCTTCTTTGATGACATGATTTCCACATGCCCTTACACAATTCTATACAAAGCCGACACAACAAGTTCAATCTTCTCATAAGCAAAGGCTTGTACATGTACATGAAATGCATATGAAGCACATACAATACTCACACAAACATACAAAGTGCAATTCAATAGAAGAAAGGAGTTCAACTAGAGTCAAAATAATGATGTCAACAAAATCCTCTACGACATAGATGAGCATGGAATATACATTATGCCAATGCATCTCTTTCTGCTATGCACTATGTGCACGTTCTGCCAACTGTGTCGGGAATGTCCCAATGCACACCTTGAATACCAAGTTCAATGTGGATATGTTTATCAACATTCTCTAGTAGAATATCAATATCCTCCAAGGTAGCCAAAATAGTAGCCACTTCTTCAAGGTTGTGACTTGTCACGTCCATCGCCGCTTCCTTTGCTTTTAAGAACTAAGACATGTCGAAGATGTCACCATAGCGTTGACACATTTTATGGAGGATAACACAACACGTCACAAAAATCAGGATGTAGTGAAGTGCATGATCCACTCGCGTCATCAAAATACGCCACCGAAATTTAAGCAAACCAAATGCCCACTCAACTACCATACGTGTAATGGATTGGTTGTAGTTGAAGTACTCTTGTCACGGCTGCAGACCGAAACCAAACAACTTGTACAGTGGTAGGATATACGGCCGACATGGGTAGGAAACATCCACCAAAATCTTGAACCCATGCAATTCCGCCTTTGTCGCTTTCTCATACTACGGCGTCTTCATAAAAAAATGCCAATTATGCATGGATCCGGCCCAACCAGCATGGTAGTAATAGAACATGCACTGCGTGTCAACGAACCCCTATAGTAAGAGAGCATAAAATCCCTTACGACAATAGTATGACTCCTTATGATCCTTTGGTCCCAATATGGGAATGTACTTGCCATCAATTGCGCCGACACACCCCTCCACCCCTCGCATCGTGCAAAACTCCCTCTCCAATTCCATGAACCTGTTGAACAATGGCCGCGTGATGTAGACATTCTTCAAAAAATGTCAAAATCCGAGGAAGAATGCAAGGAAGATGCGGAAGACAGTTGTACGGCCAAGTTCAAAGGAATTGGCGATCGTCGCGTATGTCATTCCTGTGGATAGACCTGTCAATGCCACAACAACCCTAACCTCCATGATCACAGCCAAGCGGAAATGGGTGTCGCGTCTCTCAAGGAGGGGGTGCATCTCCAAAGAGTGTAAGCCTAATGCGCACAGTGGCTTTTAAACAGGTGTGCTTGCGTGGGGATGTGGGTCCTATCGTGTGGTTGCATCCGTAGTGATGGAGGCTTACAGTGGAAGCAAAGATTTTGATGATTGTTCAATGCTGCGAGGAAGAGGAGAGAATTTGTTTTATGCAGCTTGAGATACTCTATGAGGACTGTCCATGCTGGCATCCATAGAAGCTTGTTGACGTCCATGGGTACAGCATAGACGAGGACAGGGGCACCCCAAACCATGTTTATCTGTTGTGTATGGTGAGCCGAGACAAGAAGGTGGTGGCGCTGGAACGGAATGGGAATGGCCGCCTCTGGAACCTGCACTATAGAAAAACCTGGCGGCGTAGTGAAAAAACAAATGGGAATGACCACCTGCAGATACCACAATGGCAAAGGAACTGAAAAAAAAAACACAATGGGCGGGTATTGCACACAAAGCGTGCGTAGGGCTACATAGTAACCCTACATCTACATGTCTAATGGTATGAGGCATCTTTCTATGTATAAGTGTTTTACTTGTTTACATATTTGACCTTTTGTCTAGCCGTGTTCAAGTCACATGATCGTTTTTTCTGATGAGCACCGTCGTGAAGGCGGACAGTGTTCGGACAACATCAGGCAGAACAGAGGGGAATGAAAATCATGTTAGTTTCTGTGGTTAGAAAACTGCGCAGGTAAGAGTGCAGAAAAACTAATTTGTTTTCCATGCGAAGCGATTGCAATAGGGTTACTATACAACCCAACAATAAGATTTCAATCCAATAGTTGTGTTTCAATTTTGGAAAGCAAAAAAAAGAGTTTATGTAGTTTTGAATGCGACAAAAACGTCATCTTTCACACGTATTTGAAAAGTAATGGTTTTCTAACTGTAATACACAAATTTATTGAGAAAACTTGTTGTTAAATGATAATCAGCAAAGACTATGCGTTGTGATATAAGCTACAAATAAGTTTAACACATTTCTTTCAACATATTCAATGGTTGGGTGGTTCTATGTTTTTTGTACGTATTTGACCTTATGTCCATCCGTTTTCAGGTCACAGGATCATATTTCCTGACAAGAAGGGTCACGATAGCATAAAATATTTGGAAAACTTCAAGAAAAACGGTGGGGAATGAAAACAATATTAGTTTGTGTGACAAGAAACAGTGCAGAGATAAATGCGTAAAAACTCATTTATTTGACTAGCGAAGCGATTGTAATAGGGTTACTATGTAACCAAAGAAATGAGGCACCGCAATTCTTCTGTCGGCTAGGGACTGGTGGTCAACATCCGGTTGATCACGGATGTGTTTGTACACATCGTGATCGACCGGACAGGAGTTCAAAGGGCACGTTCACGCCAATTCCAGCCACCACATTTGTTTTTACCGGTTACACCTATTGTCTTACAAGCCATTTTAGGTGGTGCCCCGAAACTGACTAAATTAGTTATGAGTTCAAACTAGCAATTTGCGCTCTTAGCTATGTAATCAGACGAAAGCACAAAACCATATAACCACTGGGTTCAACTTTTAGTCATGGCCACCTTTCGTGCACAATCGATACATGTGGACTAGTAGTCCAAACTAAATGTTCGTTTTGTTTCAAGCGACGGGGCTCACACCGACAAAGGTCGTTTGCACGTGTTCCACATGTCAGTTAGGGTCGAGCCGCACACTTGCCTTGGAACGACATGACAAACGTTCAAACGGGAACAAAACGACACAAACAAGTGAAGGGACATATTGATGCATTGATGCCGTCAAAATCACCGTACTAAAAAACGTTAAAACAGGCATAAAAACCAACTAATCAGTTAGCATCTGGACGCAATGTGTGCATGTTAGAAAATGCATTTCTTCATCAACAGCCGTCCGATCGCAGATCCAACGGCATGGCTGGAACGATACCATCCTCATTTTACTATCCTCCAAGTTTCGGCTTCACCCGATGACAAATGACATAGATTATGCCGCCAATTGGAGAAGTGGCATAGTCTATGTCGGGTGGGCTCGGCACAGGCACCAGTGTGCAGAACTTCAGGTCCTCCAGAGTGATTTCCGGCATGGCAAAATGGATGACGGCAAACCAGACAGCCGGCGGAGATTGTCAGCTGTCAGGACCAGCCGGTGGATCGATCGATAGGTGGAGCGACAGATCGACGGTGGGCGGACTACAGTCGCAGATCCGGACACCGTCGATCGCCGATCCCTCGAGAGCATTCCAAGTCCACTGAATGAAGTTTGCTTGGCAAGTCTCGCTCTTCAGTGGAGTCCGCAAAGTCAGGCGACTCACGACACAAGACACAAGACTGACGGACACTCACACATACAGCATTCCATCAGATCCACTACACAGTAGCCCTCAGACTAGTACTTAAGAGTAGGCAAGTTCATTTGCATCTAACTTTGTGTGTAGGCAACCGTTGTAGGCTTGCAGCATACTCTTGGAATCAGCAAGAGACAGGCTAGCAGCCTGAGGCCTTGGTTTAGGCTCTTGGCAAGTCTACTGTGTGGAGTATCCCACTAAGTGCTTCGGCAATATGAGTAGGAGGAGTTAATGTGAATTTTCTGGAGTTAATGGAGTTTGTTCTGAACCGTCAGTGTGCACTCCATCTATGATTCAGTTGACCTCTGGGGCTGATCCTATTTCCTTACACTATATCTACATCTATGTCTGTATCTATATCTTTATCTATATCTATATCTATATCTATATCTATATCTANAGCCTGAGGCCTTGGTTTAGGCTCTTGGCAAGTCTACTGTGTGGAGTATCTCACTAAGTGCTTCGGCAATATGAGTAGGAGGAGTTAATGTGAATTTTCTGGAGTTAATGGAGTTTGTTCTGAACCGTCAGTGTGCACTCCATCTATGATTCAGTTGACCTCTGGGGCTGATCCTATTTCCTACATGTGGTATTAGAGCAGGGGCCTACAAGCCAACTGAATCTGCCTCACAACGTTTTTGTGGGGAAGCGTGTTTTGCGTGACAAGTGCAAGCATTTTTTCGGCAACGGCGTTACCAGCAACCTGGCCTCTTTTTAAAGAGTGATACTTTGATCAAGACCTCACAATTTGTAAACACATAGTCACTACTCGTGTATTTACCTGGAAGAATCACCTTCTTGAGTGCTTTACCAACTGCAACGACAAAAGAAGCAGAAGCATCAGTAGAAGCAACAGCATCAGCAGCCTGCGGGAACTTTATTCCTGGTCATGTATTTTTCTTTGGTTGAGCTTAAAAAAAAATGGAAGAGTGGTCAGCCACATCCTCAGGCTGCACATCGTCAAGCTGTTCGGGAATACTTAATCCAGATTCACATGACATGGTGTCTCCGCCACTGCCTCTACCTTCACATGACGTCGCATATGACAGATTCCAGGTTCCAAACCTCATTCGTCATGACTTTGACACTTATCAACTGTGGGCCTTCGACATGAAGCTGCTCCTCGTGTCCATGGATCTCTGGTCGGTTATAACACCAGAGGCTAATGATGTACCCGACCAACAGACCTCTAGTGCTTCAGAAATTTCTCACTGGCGACGTCGTCAATCAGCAGCCTATGCAACCCTTGGAATGCACGTGTCCAATGCATTCAAAATTCTCCTCCGTGAGAACAACCCTAATGATGATCCAGCTACTGCTTGGACAAACATTAAAAAATTTCTTCAGAAAGAGTCTGACGCCATGGTTGGGACCATTCTGCATCAATTCAACACCATGATGATGGACGACAAAGACCATGTTGGTAACTTCATCTTGAGACTCAAACTTCTTGCAGAACGACTTGAGTTGCTTGGAGAGAAGATTTCAGATCACTACTCTGCTTCCAAGCTCATGAGTTCCATCCCTCGTCGACTACATGACGCCGTTGACATGATCAATACATGGTCTGATATCTTCCATACTCGACGAATGACCCTTGAACTACAACTGTTTGTAGTAAATCTGCAGCACCTAAATCTCTCAAACGAGGAGAGAAAGCTACGTCTACAAGCTGAAGAGAAGCGGCTTCAAATCTCAGGCACTATCTTTGATCTCCCACACCTAATTAACACTCTCATCCGTCAGGAAAATCTGCTCAAGAAAGACGGATGGTTGTGTTCCGTTCGGTCCCAGTCCTCGTCAACGGCAACCACGACGGGGACCAAGACGAAGACTTCACCACTGAACCTTCGCACTGCACTGCCCGACACACCTTCTTCTGTTGTGCACACATGCTGGAAGTGCAAACAAGTTAGGCACGTGCGCTACTTTTGCCCACTCCTCCAGCACAAGCGGAAACGTTTTCAGCATCAGAATGTGATAACAAAACCGATGTCTCCAAACACCACTCCAACAACATTCAAGTCCGACAGTCCGGCTCTCAAAGCAAGACGAGTCATCTCTCCAACCAGTCGTCTTCACACGGCAGGTTCTTCAACTGAGCACGCCTTGCTATGTCAACTCCAGTCAGAGATGTCAGTTTCCACAGACCAGCATCATCACAACCCAAGTCGTTCAACACAACAAGGACCTGACCAATCTTGCTGTCTCCTGAAGAACACTCCCACTGCATCTCGCTCCACCTTCTCTCCCGTACCCGTCGTTCATACCTCTTCTTCCTCTGATGGACCACCATTGCTGCCTACAAGAACATCAGCGCCATCACCACCGTGGCAGCCATACACTCCCACCTGGTAAAAGAGGCCTCTCACGCATCTTCCCAGCGAGCTCCCATCTTTGCCAGTTTGTCCTGCTCCCTTGCCGCCTACCTCTGCGTCACCACCTTGCTTCCGAAGTGCTTTTACCCGCATCAGTGGCGCTGTGCGCCGCCTTCTGCCTCATCGTGACCATGGCACTTCTGCTCAGCAACTCGACAAGGCTGCTGAGCCTATCCTTTGCGACCTCGCTATGTGAAGTGCCTGGTCCTGGTACTCTTGGTGATGTCCACGACGAGCTGCCTCCTCTGGCAGAAGAACAAAAGCGAGCAAAAGAGGAGGGGGGGTTTTGATCTGGCGACCGCAGCCAAGCGCCAGCGCTACAAGCACTGTCACCGGGTTGTCCCCTTTGGGGGGGGGGGTGGGGTTATACCTTGACGGGCGCCGCCATGCGCCAACCTTCGCGACTTCCCTTTCGTTGACTCCTGATGCTTGTAGCTTTGCTGTTCTGTTACTTTATCTCCGTGTTCACTTCTCTAGTTAGTCTCTTATTAGCGTCTTCTCTCTGGGCCATCTTCTTCTGTTCCCCCCACATGAGGCGATGGAACAGAAGGAGGTGCCTTCGCCCGGGTCGCCTCCTCCTGTACCCCCCGTATGAGGCGTTGGTACAGGCGGAGGCGACTCCGTCCCCCTCCTCTCTCTCTTGTTTTTTGTGCACCCCTCTCTTGTCTGTTTTGTTTCGCATCCTCTGAGCGCTCTGCGTGCTTCCTCTGTGCACCTATCGCAGTTCTCGCCTTTCTCTTTTTTCTGCTCTTTACGCGTCTTACACCACTGCCTCTGCTTGCTTCTGCTCACCATGGCACTCCCGTCCCTCGCACGCAAATCCCCGTGCCTCGGTCCTCGCCTCGAGACAACATGATTGTCTTTCCTTGACTTCATTGACTTCAATGCCCTCCTCCGGACTCCCTCGACTTCTGTCCATCAACGGGCAAGGCTCCGTTTGCACAGGGTGGGGAAGCTCGACTTGCGTGCAAGACTGTGCCTCACCCCATTCTTCTGGTGACCGCTCGTGGGGGGGCATTTTCATATTGTACGCCAAGTTCCTGTAAACATTGGCATACAAGGGGGGGAATGTTAGAAAATGCATTTCTTCATCAACAGCCGTCCGATCGCAGATCCAACGGCATGGCTGGAACGATCACATCCTCATTTTAGTACCCTCCAAGTTTCGGCTTCACCCGATGACAAATGACATAGATTATGTCGCTAACTGGAGAAGTGGCATAGTCTATGTTGGATGGGCTCGGCACAGGGACCAGTGTGCAGAACTTCAGGTCCTCCGGAGTGATTTCCGGAATGGCAAAATGGATGACGGCAAACCAGACAGCCGGCGGCGATTGTCAGCTGTCAGGACCGGCCGGTGGATCGATCGATAGGTGGAGCGACAGATCGACGGTGGGCGGACTACAGTCGCAGATCCGGACACCGTCGATCGCCGATCCCTCAAGAGCATTCCGAGTCCACTGAATGAAGTTCGCTTGGCAAGTCTCGCTCTTCAGTGGAGTCCGCAAAGTCAGGCGACTCACGACACAAGACACAAGACTGACGGACACTCACACATAAAGCATTCCATCAGATCCACTACACAGTAGGCCTCAGACTAGTACTTAGGAGTAGGCAAGTTCATTTGCATCTAACTTTGTGTGTAGGCAACCGTTGTAGGCTTGCACCATACTGTTGGAATCAGCAAGAGACAGGCTAGCAGCCTGGGGCCTTGGTTTAGGCTCTTGGCAAGTCTACTGTGTGGAGTATCTCACTAAGTACTTCGGCAATATGAGTAGGAGGAGTTAATGTGAATTTTCTGGAGTTAATGGAGTTTGTTCTGAACCGTCAGTGTGCACTCCATCTATGATTCAGTTGACCTCTGGGGCTGATCCTATTTCCTACAGTGCATTTAGTCCATCTAGTTCAACTAAGGTGGTGGTTTTGGCCTCGCGAAGGATTATGACCAATTAGTTGGTTTCGGCAACCGTCGATTTTGGATCTTGCCATCGCGACGTGCTTGCAGCATTGTCGCCTTGTTTATAACGTAGCCGGCCAAGGAACAAGATTCGTATGAAATGAGCTCGCAGGTTGCTGAGCGGATGAAAGCTTGGAGAGTGTCAATTCTCATTGTCAGATCGAATTCCACTTGTTTTCGCAGGTGACGCAGTACCCAGGAAACCGTATGAGCTAGACTGTCACAAAGTTTGCCTTCAACACACCAATGACGATCCTAAAAATGCGTTACACAAATGTTTCCATTTCGTTTTCTATGGCGCGCTCGGAGGAACCAGCTGCATCCTTCGGTTTGCCGGTTCCTGCACCGGACCTCAAGGCATGAGCGGCAGCTACGCTCCCATATGGGTCATACGCTGGCGCACAGTGTAGTCCTGCATGACATGCCAAAGTGCAGGAATGAAACCAAAATCCATGCCCATACAAAAGCCAGTGGTGTCGTCCCCATGTGCTGCTTCTACTGGGGCCTCATCATCACTTGACCTATTGGAAGAAATAAACTTGTAAATAGAGACTGAAATACAATAAGAAAAATGCAAGAAACACATGTATATTCATGTGTAGATGCTGAAGCATGTGCGTGTGCATCTACATATGCATATGTAAGCGCAGATCTTGAATCATATTCATGCGTAGGTGCATATGCAGATGCACATGAAAATGTAGATAAAGATGCAAATGTACAAGTAGATCCTTATGCAGTTATTGAAGCACATGTATATGCATATGTAGATTTAGATTAAGAGACATTTGCATATGTAGATGAAGATATAGGTGCATATGCAGGTGAAGATACAGCTTCAGTGCACATGCATATGAAGTTACATGTGTAGATTCAGTTGTATGGGCTTCTTTACATGCATCGGCATATGCAGATGCTGAAGCATATGCAGATGCAAATACATATGCAAGTTGAGATGCATATGCATATGTAGATATCGATGCATGTGCATTTGTACATGTAAATGAAGCTTCAATGCACATGTATATGCAATTGAAAATGCAGATCCAAGTTTAGATGCATATGCCTGTGCATATGCAGATGTAGATGCATGTGCAGATGCATGTGGAAATGGAGATGCATATGCATATGCTTATGTAGATGCAGATGCACATGCATGTATGTATGGAGATGCACATGCATATGCAGATTGAGATGAATATGCATATGCATATGCACATGTAGATGCAGATGCAGATACATATGTAGATACATATGCAGTTACATATTCAGATGCTTTTCAATTTCAGTTGCATATGTAGATGCAGATGCAAATGCATGTGCACATGTACATGCATACATAGATGCATATGTACATGCATATGCAAAACCATATGTAAATGCAAATGCATGTGCAAATGCTGATGCATACATTGATTTAGATGCACATGCACATGCATCCGCATTTGCATCTATAGATGCAGATGCATATGCAGATGCAAATGTCGATGCAGGTTCAGATGCATATGCATCGGCATATGCAGATGCATATGCAGATGCATGTACAGATGAGAGAGAGAGGGGGGGGGGGGAGAGAGAGAGAGAGAGAGAGAGAGAGAGAGAGAGAGAGTGTGAGTGAGAAGAGAGAAGAGAGAAGAGAGAGAGTGTGTGAGAGAGAGAGAGAGAGAGCAAGAGAATGAGGCGTGAAAGAAAACGAAAAAAGCTGGAGAGGAATCACCGGACGTAAATCACACACCATCTCATAGAAAACAAAACTTGAGTTTGTTCAGTACCAACTTTAAGTTTCTTTCATGCAATGATTGTGCAAACTCACAAGTTCTAGATAGTATCCCCCTCGTTTGGGACAAAGAATGAGGGGGCAAGGTGAAAAAACAAATAGGCTTTGAGAGACTCAAAATGTTGGATTCTCCTCATGTGACGTCCAGCGGAACGTAGGTGGTTCACATGGATGAGGTTCGGGACAAGAGACAGTTTGAGGATTTATGAAAAATGGATAAGTTGTATGAAAGAGTAAGTGTAATGAGATGACAAGTGTCGAGTGAGTTGAGCACATGTACACAATGCCGACAATGAGAATGAGGCATATGTCTGGTCTTTGACCCTCACGTTGAGTGATGCATGCGAGGTCATGCCATGAGTGGTTGCTTGAAGAAGCTCCACCGAGAAGTCAAGGGCTTTGAGAAATTTGAGGCACGGATTTCATAAATATGGAATGCCGTCCAAAAGTCAATTGAACAATATCAAAGTATCTATATAGTTCATGACACTTATGTTGACCATTCTGGAAAGTGGTCAACATTGTCAAAACCTTCACGAACCGAACACCGGAGTTTTGAGTAGTTGGCCAAAACACCCTCAGCCAAAGGCCATAAACATTATAAGGTTGATGCGCAGTGGGCCATGAAAATAATGACAACAATGCCCACTAGTGGAGTTTGTTGACTAGTGTACGTCACGGACATATTACTTACCCTCATTTTAGCCGTTACGTCCTGATGCACAAGCAAAGGTAGGCTGGTGATTCCTGAGAGGTTTTTGTAAGGCTCCCAACTGTTCTACGCAGTGTCATAGCCATGCCACTTGACAAGATACTTGGCTGTTCTTCCATGGCGTCGATGTCCGATGATTTCTTCAATCACGTGCTCCATATCCCCGTCCACTTGTGTAAGAGGTTGAGGTGCGAAAACTCTTCCAAGGAAATTTGTACTGGGGTCCCAGTAATGCTTGATCTTACTGATGTGGAAAACGGGATGGATTGCCATGGTGTCAGGCAGGCGGAGTCAAGCAACAATAGGGGTTTGCATTCCCTTTATCTCAAACAGTCCCAACCAACGGGGTTTGAGCTTCAAAAAGAGCTATCCTCAAAGTTTGATATTTATTCAGCTAAGGAGGAATCGATCACCAGCAGTGAATACGTCATCGCTGTAATGTTGGTTGGCCATTTGCTTCATGGTTGCTTGTTTACTGGCGAGTGTCCGTTGAGCTTCCTCCCAGGCACTTCAAGAGTTCCTGCAGTAGATGTTAAATGCGGGAAAATTTCTCTGACTTGGCAATCGTATCAGTGTTTTGGGAAGTTTTCGGTACACCACTTTGAAAGGAATGTTACTGATTTCAGTGGAAATGGCAATGAGGTACGTGTATTTCACCGTTGGCAGTTTAGCCGCCCCATCGGTGTTACGCGATTCACATAATGTGAGGTGGCTTTTTGGGCGTCTGATTGGTCCGCTCCATTTTTCGTCAGTTTGAGCATTAAGCGTCGTTCATGGCTGGATCCTACTGCCATAACGCATCAATAGCTCTTGTCAAAAACGTTTAGTGAAGTGGCCGTCTCTTCCGCTCATGATGGTATGTGACACACCGTGCAGCCGTATGATCTGATTTAGGAACATCCACGTTGTTCCTTCTATGATGACGAGAGTCATTGTTGAGACAAATTGTGACATTTTGGAAATTCCCTCTACCACATCAAGGATGGTTTCATATCCTTCGAGAGTGGCGGGCAGTCTTTTCACAGAGTCCATGCAGATGTCAGCCCATGAACCTGTCTGAATAGGTATGGGTTGGAGGAGATGGGATAGCTTTGTGCGACGAGGTTTTTGACTTTGACAAGTGTCATACGATGTGCACAAGGCTGACATGTCGGTTTGCATCTTGTCCCACTAATAGTAGTTTTCTAACTTCTTGATATTGTTTCCCTTGCCAAAGTGTCCACATGGACCGGTGTCATGGCATTCCTGTTATAGTATTCTTTGTAGCTCCTCCTTTGGTGGAACGATGACTTGGCGAGTGAATTTTCGTCATCATTAGGGATCGTCAAACCAGAACTTGATCTTGTTGTGCCCGCCAAATTCCTCGTCACTTTTTGCGAACATCCTCATGAGATACATGTCTCGTTTGATGAGTAAAGTGTTGTTAATGGCCATCAAATCTTTTTGTCAACTGAGAGCGTGCACTGGACGAGTTTTTTTCAGGCTGGTTCTCGATGTCATGGTCAAACTTGAACTCGAGGAAATCCATCCATCGAGTTTGTCAACGGCTTAGATTTGGCTGGGTCTTGAGATATTTCAACGTGTAGGGGTCCATGCAGAAAATGCATTATCAGCATTCTAGGTAGCATCGCCATGCTTTGAATGCATGCACAACTGCGAGTGTTTCATTCTCATGCACAGTGTAGTTGAGCTTTGATCCAAGTTTCTCTTAACATATGAATGTCCAGTTGTTCACCACCGCCGTTGTCCCCAAGGAGAACGGCTCTGATGGCTCCATCAATGGTGCCCATGATGTAGTCCACCATTGGATCTACCAATTGTAAGATTGGTGCTAAGGTAAGAGCACAACTTAAACATGAAGCACTTCTTGAACATTCCTTGTTGGCTGTTCCCCCTATTTGATTGAGTGTTTTTTTGATTGAGATCAAAGAGAGGCACTGACACGCAAGGGTAGTCCTTGACCAACTGACAATAGTAGTCGCAAAAGCCTAAAAATACTTGGACGTCCATAATGTTTGTGGATGTTGGCCAATCATCGACCGCATCCACCATTGTTGGGTCCATGGTGATTCCTCCACCGTCGATGACGTGACCTCAGAAATCAATAGAACGACGACAGGAGTCTCGCTTTGAGAGTTTTCTGAAAACGTTTTTCTGTTTGTAAGACTTTGAGAACTTGGTAGTGATGTCCATTGTGCTCCTCCGAGTGTGGCTAGACACCAACATGACGTCAAGGTACACCATGATGGAGTCATCAAGGTACGGGCATAATACATTGTTCATCGCCGCCATAAATATTGTTAGGGCATTTGTAAGTCTAAATGACATGACCGTGAGCTCAAAGTGCCTTAATCTAGTGCAAGATATGGTCTTCTTGGCGTCCTTTTCAGATATGCGGATCTGACAATAGCTGCAGCGCAAGGCAGTTTTGCTGAAAACTCAAGTCCCATAGAACTAGTCAAAAAGTTTGTCTACTCGCAGGAGAGGGTAGCGGTTCTTGATGGTGATGTCATTTGGTGCTTGGTAGTGCGCTTGGTAGTCCGCGCACATCGTCATTTCTTTGGTTTTGTTTTTCACAAAAAGTAAGGGGTGTCGTGAGTGGTGACGTGCAAGGCCTCATAAACCCCTATTCGAGCATCTTGTCCAACTTCTTCTTAAGTTTGGTCAGCTTGTTATCGCTCATCTCATAGGTCCCCTGTACTGTAGGTGTGCTGCCTGGCTCCACGTCCATCTGATGTTCAATGTTTTTCTATGTAGGTAGCTCTTCATACAGTTCGTTGTGAAATACCCCTTTGAACTCTTCGATGTGTGTTCCAAAATCCTTTGATAGTGCTACAAAATTCTCTGGTGTCGAGACCATTGTCATTGTCTTAGCAGGTACAAATCATTTTGCTTCCTCTGCTTCCACATGGATTAGCCATGCTTTATCTCTGTACTTCAAGTACCTCTTGGCCACACCCAGTGATACCGGATTGCATCTTGTGGCTGCCGCAATTTCCTGTGTTTTTTTCACCTTTGCTGATTTCCGTAACTGCCGTTGCATCGTGGGTCACTCAACCAAAGGCAGGGTTGTTTTCTGCCAGGGATGTTAATGTAGACCAATCCGCTACTCTAGTCTACCTGTGAATTGTGCTGGTACACGAAATCTTTCCCAATGATGATTTTTTGGTCGATCAATGGGCATGTTTTCCAAGGCGTTATGTGTGTAGATCTCGGATTTGCAGTCGGGGCAGTTTGCAAAGTCGACGGATGTGCAGTCGTTCACATATGGATTTTTTAAGATACATCAAATTCTGTATGTAAATCCAGCTTCTGAATCATGTTGTTTCTTGCAAAGCTGTGAGAAGCTTCTTCATCCAGTAGATCGGGTATCGCTCCATGAGTCTTACAACCCCTCGACTACACTTGTAGCAGTGTCGCCGATTGGTCATCTTCGTATTTCTCGCCAAACTTTACGATTTTGTAAACCCTTGTCTGCATTGATGTGTGCCTCTCAAATGGGCAATCGTTCAGTGCAAACGTTTTGGAATGGACAGGAGCCTCACCACCTACTCTTGCCTTTTGTCGTTTCTTGACTCCTCATTTTCTCTGTGTGACTTCTCTAGCTTTTTGGTTTGCTAGTGTTGCTTCCAACAGTTGTGCAAGATTTTGCCCGGTTTCTCGCAAGTCCAGCATAGCTGTTGATTGCATTGATCGATGACGTCAATCTCCATCAGAGACCATTTTTTCTTTGGCTATGAATGTCCTTCCCCAAGATAATGATTGTGGCTTTGGGATCGCCAATCGTTGGATTCCTACATCCGAGCATTGTAGTCAGCGCTGTCGATGCAATCAGTTACAACGAACATTTACAAAAGTTCATCTTGGATGCTGAGAATGGCAATTTCTTTCCATGTATCTCACTTGAGGCTGTTTTTGTAGTCGAAAAATAGTTAACCAGGGACAAGATCACTGCCAATAATAATTTTGCATAAACATTGAGTATATTGTGCCATGTTGGACTACTGATGGACACATTGGTGTGTGCGCCGTATGTCAGACTTCTTTTTCAGCTTCCTCAAATGAGCAAGAGGAGCACGCATGAATTCGTTCCGCGTTTGTGTTGGCATGAGAGAGTTGTGCCACGTAGGATTCATTTGTTTGAGAGGTAGTACGCCTATGGTGGATGATCTGAGAGCGGTCACGCGAGCCACTGATTTGGCTCCACCATTCTCCTGCTACCATTGGATGGTCTTTCAATCGAACCACCAACTTGAATATGTGTTACACAAAAGCAAGGGCGCAAAGTCACTTTTTCTTTCATCATTGTTGACCCCAGTAGTGGTGAAGTACACCTCCAATTCTTTAGCCACACCCTCACTGTCGGTCCCTTGGAGTTTGCGGGATCAAACATCTCGGGAACTGCTGGTTGAATATGGGATTTACCCAAGAGCTATAGATTGTTCCTGGTTAGCACTGCTTTGTACGCATGAAAAATCTCAAGATCCTCCATCACCATGTTTATTTCTTTGACTAGATGTGTGTTGAGGCTCTCGAATCCCAGTAGCTTCTCGTACGGATCTTCATTGATTTACGCTTGTTGGCTGGTGCCTCCTATTGTGCCAGGTGTTGACCCAACGGGCAGTAACAAAGGCGAAGGGTTTGTTGAGCTTGAGGGATTTATCACTGGGTTGGCTGTTGGGTTTGTTGGTATTGTGCCATTCGCAGAAAACGTTGCCGCTGATGTCTGGTTTCTCTTGAGTGTATTGATGTTGTGGCTACAGAGAACTTTGTGGCCTCTTTTCTACTACCAAAGGCTTCAATGCACTGATCCCTAAAGTGGCGAGGCTGCATACAGTTGTAGAAAGTCCCTCGTAGAAGGCTATATTGTGACGCTCACACAATGCCTGCAAATCGTCATTATTGCGCTGCGTTTGTGGTTGGGGGCCTTCTGTCCACCAATTTGCTTGAATTGGGGATTTACAGGCTGCTTGCCTTGAACCTCACAACACTGATTTACTTTTCCTCCAACCTCTGCAACGTCCCTTAGCATGTTGTGGCCTTGCTGTGCATGCGTGTTCGATCATGCATTCAAGTTGTGCTTCAGGTTTTCAAAACACACTTTAGCCATGTAGTCATACAACGCCCTCGAGCTTGTCGAAGCCTGGCTTGTTGACGTTGTGGTTGTGTTTTTCTTCAGCTTCTCACCCGGAGGGCCGTCAGGCAAGTACTCCAGCAACAATCACTTGAATTACTTGAAGGTATGGGTCCCACTGTCCTTAGTGAAGCTTTCGGCTTCCTCCACGAGTGTGGTGAACTGGATGAAGTAGGACCTAAGCAATATCTGAGCCGCTTGAAGTCCTCTATCTTGTGGAAGGCACGCTGAGCCTCCTTGTACTGGGTGTACCTCTTGCTTATGATAGCCCACAACATATGCTACCACCCCAGGTGTGTTTGTTGTGCATCTCACTCCTTGACCACCTGCTCGAAGATTTTCTCTTGAAGTTGCATCGTGGCAAGGTAGCCTCTCTGATTGAGTGGCACCTTGTTGACGCATAGAACACGATAGATGCGGCTTAGCTAGTTGGCTACCTTCACTTCCTTTAGGAAGATTTCCACATTGTGGAGGACAGACCTATTCATGACCGACACTGAATTCATCGAGCCACAAAAGTCCTTGCTTCCACTAATAGTGACATCAACACATGCAACATGCTACGACCGCTGTTGCATCCGCACCAGGATGCTAAACTTGCTAAACTTTGCAATGCCTCTTTGAGGTCTTTGAATTGGTGGATTACCTCATGAGCTGCCAAACACTTGAGCTGATGATCATGGTGGGGGTCGATAATGCTTTGCTTGACTTGGGCCAGTAGATCAACTTACACACATTTTAGATTTGATGTCCTCAGAGTCTCAATGATTGCTTTTGGAGCCTCTTGTTGTCCATGCACCTTTACCCACTCAAGGAGGGTATGGTTTATGTGTACGCCTCCGAGGAGTTCCACCTTTCAGAGGAAAATGTTGCCTGCAACGATCCTCAAGTGGGCATGGGTCTATCCCATTACAACCACGTTGTAGGAAGGGGGTCCATCCCCACTCCTCTGTATGGTTTCAAACCTCTACTGTTGGTTCTGATATTGAGATTCCTCGGTACCTTGGTCTTTTCCTTGATAAGATCTTGATGTTTACCAAAACATTCCTTTGCTTTGGCCGTATTTTAGCAATAACTTTTTGCATGGATGCTTTCAATGACATTTCCCCTACCTTGATCCTTTTTGTTGTTGGAAGGTACTGCTTGCTACTATGTGAGGTAAACACAGGTGAAGGTCCACGCCAGTGAGGGTCATGGAAAGCTTGATGTAAGAGCATGAAAGTGTGTTTTCATCAACTATGACACCGCACACATCGCTTATAGACTATGGGACCAAGGAGTTAGGATGGTCATCCGCAGCAAAGATGTGGATTTCCACAAAAGTTTCGTGAGTAAGGGAGACATTCTCAAACTCGAGAACACTCCAAAACAGGGAGAGTGGCTCACACTTCTCAAGGAGGGAGACAAAGCACCAGCACAATGGCATGGGCTGGGTACTACAACAAGGATTGAAACTCATGAAGAATCAGAGGAATCAGAGTCCGAGTCCGACATATCTGATCCTCCAGACCGTGAGGAGGATGTCTCTCCCATCATAAATGACAAAACAGACCTCTAGCCTTTACATCAATAGTAAGAGCTAGGAGGTCCGAGAAGTAGTTCACGTTTCAAAGTTCCTTGGCAGCATTACGACACGGATAGGGGTGAATGGACATGCTTTAAGTATCTGTTCCTGGTTCAAGAGGAGCCAACGTCTGTCGCAGAGGCACTCACGTGGCCTGAAAAAGCTGAATGGGGTAAAGCAAACCTCACCCTCAGGCCAACAAAGGGTTTTGGGCCCATGCATTTACAAGGCCCCAAGTCAGCTTGTGTTCATGCTTCGTTGGTCAAGACATGGCTGCCAACGAGCAAGAGAGGAGCCACACTGTCCTTAAGTTTGATGGGACAGGCTTTGCCTTATGGAGGTGGCAGTTTGAGGTCTTCCTCGATGACAAGGGATTGCTTGAGCTCATGAAGGGTGATGAGACTGCTCTACCGGAGACTGCAACGACTGAGGTGAAGAAGGCATACAAGAAGCACAACAAAGAAGTGTTGGCGCTCCTTGTGTCTGCATTATGCCAGCCACAACTCATATACATATGAGGATGAACCTTGGCCAAAGAAGCATGGTTGAGAATCTGCTCCATCTACCAGTCAGGCAACCTTACCAATAATCTCTTCATCTCCAAACAACTCATCACCCTCCGAGCCAACAAAGGTGACAACATCATGGAGATCATGCAGCAGATTGAGTCACTCGTAGCGGAGTGTGTGGCCACTAGTTGGGAGGTCGACTCTTAGTTGCAAGTTATGGTCTTCCGTCTGGCCTTGCCGGGCAGTTAGAGTCCCATGATCACAGTCCTTGGTAGCTGGCCTTCTGATGAGCTGAAGTACCCAAAGGTTGCTGAGTCATCAGCAACAAGTGGATGCGACGTGGCGATCAAGAGAGTGCAGTGGAATCAAGCTCTGCTTACATAGTTCATTCTCACAGTGGAGGCCGAGGTGACAAGTGGAAGGTTGCCAAGCAGGGCACCAAGAAGGGTGACAAGAAGGGGGAGTGCTTCAATTGGGAAAAGGAGGGCCATTATGCATGCAACTGTCCCAAAAAGAAGCCAGACCAGTTGTAGTGGGACAGGAAGAAAGACGAGCATGCCCTCATAGCGTACACCTCCACCGACTTGAATGATCCGAGAGTTTCCGTCACTGACTCCGGATCAAGTCGCCACACCCAATGCAACAGGGAGGTATGTGTCACCGACTACGCCTCGGAGAGACGCATGACGGTGGCTCAGGTGGTCACTTGTGAGGGAAATGTTCGTGTTTAGCCAATTTTGGATGGCAAACATGTCACGAGCACAATCCACGATGTGCTCCATATGCACAACTTTGGGGCAAACCTCCTTTCCGTCAGCCACCTGACTGAGAAGGGACTTGAGCTGCTCTTCACAAAGAAGGAGGTCGTCATCCGCAAGGAGGGCAAAGGTGAGGTGATTGCACTCGCCAAGAGGGAGGACGACTTGTATCTACCACGCGCCAAGATCCTCAGCAGCCGAGCGGGGTCCAAGGCCGCCAACCTTGTAACAAAGGATAAAGGAGACCTGGATACATGGCACCGTCGACTTTGCCACATTTCTCCATTAATGGTGAAGGATATGGCAAAGAGGGAGGTGGTGCAGGGTCTCCAAATCAGTGGCCTTAATGGAACCAAGGAGACTGTGTGTGAAACATGCATCATTGGCAAATCAACGTGGCAGCCGTTTGTGGGTCAAGGGACACGTACATTGGCAAAGTTAGCAGTGGTACACACAGATGTGTGTGGACCATTTGAGAGATCCATTGGTGGAGCTTGCTACTTCCTCACCTTCATTCATGACCACAGCCGCAAACTCTACCTCTGCCCTATGAAGCGGGGAAGGGCGAAGTCCTTGCATGCATGCAAGAGTATGTGGCAGATGTGGAGCGACAGACAGAGTTGAAGGTGAAGGCGTTCCAGAGTGACAACGGCGGTGAATATCCAGGCTGCCTTGGATGGATGAAGAGCAAGGGGATTGAGTGACAGAAAACAACACCACACTCCCTACAACATAATGGCGTCAGAGAGAGAGAGAGAGAGAGAGAGAGAGAGAGAGAGAGAGAGAGAACTATACAATATTTAACAGGGTGTGATCCTTGTTGAGCGATGCTGGACTTGCACAACGGTACTGGCAGAGGCGGCACAAACAGCGGCGTACATCATGAACCTTACACCGACCAACTCGTTGAAGGACAAGAAGAGCAAGGGGTGGAAGATGCCATAGGAGGTGTGGAGAAGGAGGAAGCTAGTGGTGGGTCACCTCCGCACATTTGGTGCAGGCACGTGAGGGGTGGAGCAAGACGGATCCGCGTACCCGCCGGTGTATTTTCCTTGGGTATGAGAGCAGAGGCAAGGCGTACCGGCTCTTTGAACCAAGGAGACAATAGATCGTGTTGAGTCACGGCATCACGTTTGAAGAGAAAAGCCATTGGATGGACAAGGAGGTAGGTCTCTCCAAGAAGGGGGAGTGGATGTCACTCATTGAGGGAGAAACGCCAGAGGATGTGAATGAGGGTGATGTCCTCGCAACGGCAACAACTGGAAAGGATTGCCTTAGGGATGGGCGAGCGGCAGACTTTGTTCCGGCCAGTTCGGATGAGGAGTCCGAAGCACTGGAGCTGGACATGGAGGCGGGGAGTCAGCCTATGTCTCCAAGGTCTCCAAGAGAGGGGGATCAGGCACTTAGAAAGGATGGCGCCAAGAGGGGAAAGCAACAACAATTGCCTCAACAGCCCCACACAAGTAGTCGTGTACAGAGAAGGACCAAGAGGTACGATGCCGAAAAGGGCAATTGGACTGGGTTTGCACAAGCCTTCTTCACGCAAGAGGAGCCTCAATCTGTGAAGGAGGCGCTGTAGCAGAAGAATGGGGCTGATGGGAGGGAGCAATAAAATATGAGCTTGCCTCCCACGAGGAGAACGACACTTGGGAGCTTGTTGACCGGCCAAAGGGTGACAAAATCATCGGCTCCAAGTGAGTCTCCTAGAAGAAGTGGCAAAAGAGACGCTATGGCTACGGCAATTGCTCAAGGAGATTGGGGTGCCGCAAAAGAAGCCAACAGCGCTACATGTTGACAATATGAGTGCCATCAGCCTGACAAAGAACCATGTGCTACATCGGAGGACCAAGCACATAGAGATCAGGCATCAGTTTGCACGTGACCTTGTTGCAAAGGGTGATGTGGTGCTTGTGCACTATGGCACAAAGCACATGTTTGCTGATTCCATGACAAAGGCACAACCCAAGGACAGGCTCGATGCTACTTCCATGGCGCTTGGACTTTCCCGAGCCTCTCGAAATGCAGGTTGAGCATGGACAACTGCCGTGGGTGTCGCTCAAGGAGGAGATTGTTGGAGTGATGCTCATCACCGTGGCAGGAGTGACTCCAAGAAGGAACACCAAAACGACAACCCCAAGCGGCCGAGTGGTTAATGGTGTCTACCTCTAAAGGTAGGGGCCCAGGCTCACGTCCCAGAAGATGAATTTCTTCCCTGCCTCAAGGGAGGTTGAAAATAGGTACCAGGAAGCTAGATCATCTTCTAGAGTTCCTCTCTAAGCTTCTAGAGGGCTAGGTGAGGATCCAGGAAGGTAGCACACTTTGTAGGTGAGGTAGCTTGGTCTGTGAGGAATCTAGAGTTGTCCTAGTCTTCTAGATACCTTCCCACCTGCTAGAATCGAAGTGAGGAATCTAGGAGGGGGCTGAATCTTCTAGAGGAGGGAAGGGTTTCCTTCCTAGGTGGGAAAAGGGACAACCTACAAAGGGACACTCTAGAAGTCATAGAATCTGCTAGGAAGCCTCAAACCTGGCATGCTTTGGTGTTCTGGAAACCTTAGATCAGTGGCTATAAAATGCTTCTGCTTTTGAGCCTTCATTAAGAGTTCATTCCCAGTAAATTGAGGCTAAATCTATTGCCACACTCTCCGACCATTTTTCTGCCATCCTTGGAACCAGTTGCCTCCACAGTTTCAGTCTCTCCAAAAACAGTTGGTGTGTAAACCAGCCACTGTTAGGGACCCTCCAGGGTGCGCGCTCACCCTCAGGCTGACAGCGTGCACCTGTCACAATGAGACCAAGTCAAAGCCTATGCATATCATTTCCATGAAGTTTGCCGGCAGCTCAGCATGTCATGGACCAATTGCGTCTTTCTTCGTAAGTGTGTTAGCCAATCCCTATAAATGTCACACGTGCGAGCTTCATGGGACTGGTTGGACATCCTACTCTTGATCCATATGCAGGTTTGGCAAACAGCCTGGAATACTTGCATGTAGGGTGTGTTTATCACGTCGGCATGTTCTTGGCTATAACGAATGTCAACATGGCCTTCAAGAAGCTTTGTATAAGTGAAATGAACTGCATGGTTGACATACAAAAGCAAGGCTCCTGTTCATTGAAAGTATTAAAGAATTTGGAACCAACACTTCGGTCCAACACTCCAAGCCATCACTTCGAACCAACACATAAAAATTCAATGTGAAGAAATTCTCATGTAGGCACATGCATTACACGAATGTACGGACAATGAATACCCAACACAGAACTTGTGTTTTCCTTGACAGAAGTAACGATGTGTCCAAGGTCCAACAAATGTATTGAAAGTACCGGTAGTCATTCATAACTGAAGCTTCTGTGGGCGGATGGTTGCTTTCATCCGAACGTCAGATGGATGATTTGTTACGCACGACAGGCGGGTGAGGGTCAAACTTTGCGTTTCATTGGTATGTGAGCTATTCCACCCCTTCTAAAACTCGAAGAGGAAGATATGGGTTTCCAATATGAATAAAAAATGCTTGTAAACTGGAGACTTATTTCAGGAGTGATGAAATTTTAAAATCCATAAACCCGAATTCAACTCTGTCCTGGTTTCCAAGCTCTCCTTGTGCAATCTCGTCCTCCACGGAGCTGAAAAACATGGGGATTGGCTAAGTTTTCCTTTCCATGGCCTGGAGGTTGCTGTTGTAGCAGAGGGTTGTGGTATTACGGCAGAGATGGCCATTTTTGTAGTTGGCCTTGCCTCTCCTTCGGTGTCCATTTCGCTCGTCAGGTTTCTTCTGCAGCCATACTTGTAGCTGCATGCCAAGCAAGGGTGTAGAAGAGAGTTTTGTGGTGTTTGTAATCCTCATTTGGATCTTGTAGTGCACCTCATGTGGTAGACTCATCGTGGTCAGCGTGACCGGGTCACCACAAAACAGGTGTGTGTCTGGGTTGTAGCTGAAAGACGGTTGGCTCTGATGCCTAAATAGAAACTGGTGGAGTGTGTGACTTCCAAAGGATGGAGCTCTTGGTGTTTTAGTATCAAATGGTCACAAATGAGGTCAACTCTGTAGAAAATTCCCGTTTTTCATGTATGTCGCGCTACGCTACGTCGTCACAGAGCAGGTCTGCCCTTTTGAAGCTATGTCGTATTCTTGTAAACAAAGTTATGATTATGTCTCAACCGTATCTTTCATGACTCCTACTTCATTTTTTTTCTCTCTTTCCCTCTAGAAAAGAACTTCTTTTGTACATGTTTTATCCGTTGTCGATATAACTACAGAAGATTCTATGTTTTATAAGAATCTCTCACTTACTTTGAAGGTGTGGGCATCTAAGGTAAATCTCTTTCTGAAGATATTCCTCGCTGCATCCCATTTGTGATTTGGGTCTTTTGTTCTGTTTGAAGTCGGTTTGATACCTCAAGACTTGTTTTCTCCTTTTGTAACTGCCATGTAGCGGGAAGGCCAGGTCAGCCCTCCCTCCTTGTGCAAGCGAGGGGTGCTTGAACACCACCCCTCGCCACGGCAAGGACTAGCAGGCGGCCAGCCATTTGCTGGCCACTGGCCAGCTTGCAGCCGGCCGGCTGGACGGCCAGTGATAGGTCACGTGACTAGCTGGCCATCGATTGGCCACTTGCTGGCTGCCGATCGTGCTGATCATTCAATCGGCGGCCAGGAGGCCGCAAGGCCTCGAGGACCAAGGCCTGTGGCCTTGAGCCCTTGTCCTCGCCCTCTCCTCATTTCCTCGCCAGATGAGCGAGGCGAGAGATATAGTGAGAGAAGTTGGAGAGAAGTCAGCGTGAAATTGGCATCGTGCCTCACACGCAAATATTTGTGCCAATGCGTCATAAAACGAAATGTGAATTTGTTTAGGAAAAACATTGACTTTCTAAACTGGAAATCCCGTGCTAACTCACAAGTTTGCGATAGTGGCCTCCTTGATTGGGATCCAGAACAAGGGGGCGAGGTAGAAAAAAAGGGACCTCAGAAGACTTAAGGTAGTCTCACTGCAGGGGGTCGATTGATGATTGTCCCGAGAGTGATGCGGACTATCTTCCCGAGAGTGACGTAGACAAGAAAACTCTCCTAACAAGCTTCGGAAGCCATTCCGTGAACTCTGTCAATACATTTCGTGCAACAGCTGGAGTCATCCATGGTATATTGGTTTTTGGAGCAAGATGATCCTCGCGACAAGTTTTGTGACAGTTCTGGCAGCTCCAACATAGGTAAAAAAGCACGAGTAGTTGTAGTAGCAGCAAAAATACCACATGGGGGTAAGTGCTATAAAGTGTATTGGAAAGTTCTTGAATAGCTCTTATCTGTTTCTTCCATCTCCTCCCGGCTTCTCCCCTAGCCCAAGGAACTACATGGATTTCTGGTGGATGGGGTGGGGAGTGCCCACCTCCAAACCATCATTTTTTCTCCTCTTGTCAATATTCCTACTCCCTCCTTCAACCAAAACCAGGATGAGATTGGCAGTGTTCCCTCCTAGGATCAGGGACTCTCACGGCCTAAGAACACCGTAAAAAGGAGGGCGACAACTTTAAGATTTTTTGAGGCTTCGTCAAATACCGCCGGCTTAAAGGAGACATCCTTGAGAGACACAAGAAGCATCAAGTAATGTGAAGAGGAGGCCATGGAAGACACGAATACAAGAAGAAGAAAAGAGATAGGAAGGTTAAGATTAGAGAAGCTACAACGTCTTGCTTACAATTGGTTTTCTCCTCTTGTTGTTTTATGAGTAGTACTCACACCTGTTGCAACATCCTTCAAGTACAATTATATGTTTTCCTAGATTCTAGTAGCTAACTGGTACCGTGAGCCACGGCTTAGGAAGTTTAGCTTGAATGCCCACGTGCCAACTGTGGTGACTTAAAAGTTTGTATTTCTCTACCACGTGATTGTAACGACCGTGACAGCCTAGAAAAGAAGAAGTTTTCATTATGTGGTTGTGTCCTCTGTAGTAGCATAGAAAAATCAAAAGCACTATTCTAATTGCCTCACTCGTCCTGAGAGCAAGGACCCTAAAAAGGGGGCAATACCTCCTTGAGGTTAGGAGCGAAGCTCACACAGATTTAGGAGCCGTCACCGCAAACAAAGTTTTGGGATCTAAGTTTTAGGAGCCGCCACCGCAAGCATAGTGGTTAAATCAATGGTAACCTTGTTGTTGAAGGCAATCCACACTGAACTTGGTGAAACAGAGAAATGCGTGGAATCCAAAAAATTGTTGGTGAGCACGTTGACGTACACATGGAGAACACCCATGCGATGATGGACACACTCTAGGAGGACAACTCAAACATGGACCCCGACGAAGAGCGTCACATCGATGATGGAGAAGGTGATGAGGATGAAGATCATTGCCATCGTCGTGTGGCAAACTTGAGTTGATCACTCAAGGACAGCAAGGCATTTTCATAATAGCAAGCAGCAGCTTCCAACAGCAGAAAGGCTCAGGGTAGAGGAAATTTCATTGAAATCAGCCATGCAAGAAGTTCTTGTTGAAACAATGCCACAACAAGGGAGGTTTTTACTACACATCAAAATCTTATCGAGGCGAAGTCCAAGGCAGCGAGAAATCTCAATATCCTTCAGCATCAGTCATTCTTCCAAGCGCAAGAAGAATGATTGATGGTGAAGGGTAAACACATGCACGTGTGAAGAAGTTCAAGAAAATCTTGAGTCTTGCATCAAGCTTTCTATGAACTATCACTGGCCTAGACCTATTTATAAGCGATGTGTGCAGTGTTATTTAGCTTAAACCCCATCCATGGCACCCCAATCTCTAATCTTAGGCTCACGTGCCAAAGAAGAGCTCTTCTTCTGGATGAATCGGGGTCGGGAATGTGAAGAATGGGAAAGGCACTGGGATGAAGACACTACAGAGAATTTGTGACTGCTTTGTATGGAGCCTCGCTTCCCGAAGCACACCCGGATCCCGCCCTATAAACATGCGCCATGGGGTAGACACCGTGCACACTGTCTTCGTGTTTTCTCTTGTGATTCAGGTATCTCATCTTTTATTTGAATGATTTGTTAATTTTTCATGTCTTCTAGTATGTGTTGTTAGGCATGACAAATCAGGCCATGACTTTGGCCTGTTTCATTTTCTGGCATCGTTTCCCATGCATCACCAGGTTTTTCTCGCATGCATGAAGTACGATGTGTCTGTTTCGTTACAGGCACGTTGGAAATTTCCCATGAAAGCACAACAGAAAAACGGAAGGCCGACAATGATGAACTTCTGGGAGGATAGACGTTCCGGAACATGGCTGCCTGCAGGGAAGCAATTGAAGACTGCGCAGTTGCGCAGCGTTTTGGCCTTGCGTGGGCCTGCAGTGAGCCAGGATGCATGAATTTCTGGTGTGTGGAGGAATGACCAAGGGCTATGCCTGGAACATTTGTTCAGTTTTCAGTTCGAAGCTCGGGACAGTGAAGCTCTCCCATGTGGTGCAAGGCCATTGCTGCACGTCTACAATTAGACACGAAAGTCTGGCTCGTACCACAAGATGGGTTACCTGTAAAACATCCACCCAGATGTTCCAAGATCCAACAACTCCTCCAGTTTTACTGTGTGATATCATCAAGTCAGCGGCCAGTGTGCAAGTGGCCAACTCCATGCTTTATCGGGCCCGGTCATTGGCCTAGGCACAACTGAATTGTACCAAGGCCAAGTCCTGGCGTTATTTCCCCGCTCTGTGAATAGGTGAGGAATCCTTAAAATGTTTGTCCTTTGACGAGTCTACGTAATCTACAACAACAGTTTCAAATCATATTTGGCCATTGTTTATGTTTGTGCAGCTCAAACGTGAGGACCCAACGACGCACGCTGTGGCTGAGATGGACACATACAAAAAATTCAAGTGGGCATTTGTGACTCCTGCGGCCATGAGCTAGGGGCGGAATTACGTGCCCCGAACCATGGCAATGGATGGAACATTTTTGAAAAATGGACACAAGCAAGTGATGTTGCTCGCACAAATTTTTCATGCCAACAATCATGCATGTCCCATGGCGTGGGCACTAGTTCTCATTGAGAACGAAGAGTTCTTTTAAGTGGCTCTGCCTGTAGCTGAGCCATGCGCACCGCGCCGCGCCAACTCCATGCACATTCATTGTGTTTGAGTGGGAGGTAGGTTTGGCAAAGGCCCTCGAGCAACATCTGCCTGCCGTACCGTACTGATCTTTGATTTTGTTTTTTTTCAAATTTACAATTTATGTGCTCCATGATTTCGAACACGGTTTTTGCGATTGGAGTTATTCAGGTAGCACCATTACTTTCATTGAACGAAAATGTCGAATCCTTGAATTCGACGAGCTGGCTCAACTCCAGGCGATGACTAGCGCGCGAGCGAGCGACTTCGCGTCTGACCAAAAAAAAAATAGTTCAAAACATGCACTGCGCTCCGTCTGACATGACTGACGTGCGAGGAATCCACGTCAGACATGTCAGATAGCGCAAGTCTTGCACATTTAGTCCAGTATTCCGAGTGTGAACCGAACTGACTGTAAAAAACTGTTCGATTTCGATCACAACCGCGCTGGTAGAACCCTGGCTGTGAACAAGTATTTACATGATGGCCGACGAAGGAATTATTTAGGTGGTACCTAATCAATTCGTTGAAAAAAAATAGTTCACGAAAAATCATCAAAAAAATATTTATAATCGAATTCAAAGATCAGTAGGGTAACGCACAAGTATCGTGCATGTCATCTGTAGAATGATGTGTAGGAAAAGTACGGCAAGAAGGTTGTGTAGTATGCCTGGAAGTGTGTCCTGACGCATGAGCAGTTCCATTGTGCCACACACCATCCATGGGCCGTGAGCGGCTGGTCGGTTTACTACCTCATCACAGGGCTTGATGGCCAAGGTGGCATCCCTTTTGAGAAGGGGAAAATCTTCATCTACCTGGTTCCATGCGGTGGCCACAACACCAACAAGGCTTTGGAGTCCCTCGACGCATGACTAAAGTCGCTCTACCCAGTCTACTGTTTCATGCAGGTGTACTGCTTTGTGCAAAGGCTCGTGGCAGAGCAGCGAAAGTAGATCATCAACTGCTCTAAAGCCATAGCACCCGCCCTTGCAAACAGGCTCCTCCACAGTTCCGTAGTGGCCAAAGACTATGAATTCACCATGAAGGGGTCACACTCTACCATGGTGCGGGATCCAACAAACGTGTGGCGATGAGTGGACCTGTGGTGCTATTCCTGTGACTGCAGCTGCTGGCGTGAGTTTGGACAGCCTTGTCAACACACATATGCTTTCATGATGGAGGTTGGCAAAGATCCAACAGCGTGCGTGGACGTCGGCAAGACTCTGATATCCTGGAGCCGGACGTATGGCGACCCCATGCCTTCATTACAGCAAAGGGGATCCACGCTTCCCCTTCAGGTTGGGGACAACTAGGAATACGTCGTGGGTATGGGAGGCCCAGGAGTGCCCGCTTGGAGCGTGAGCCACTATGTAAGCACAATAGCATCTGCCCAAGGTGTGGCCGCAAGGGCCACACCTTGGTAGCCGCACAGCTCCGAGCAGTAGCCGCAAGAAAAAGTGCCTGAACCCTGTATCACCCCGTCCTGACCAGGTAGCCAGCCGCACAGCTCCGAGCTGACCGTGCTGCAGCATCATCAGGTGGAGCACAACAGAGGCCAGCAGCAGTACATGGCACAAAATCAGGTGGAGAAGGGGCAGAGGGAGTAGCAACAGACAAATCTGACCCTGATGACTACGGCCCAGAAGCAGAGCTGCGGGGATATTCCACTGATGAGGAGGTCGGCAAGGCAGCAGAGGACAACTTTGATGGCAACGTTTTGAACAATGGCAGTGAGGAATATCTTGGGTATACATCAGAGCAAGAAAAGGGGCTGCTGACACAAGAGAATTACAAAGCAGAAGGTGCGTGGTTGATGGACGAGTATGGGGGGTGGAGGATGATGCAGAAGACAAGAAAGAAGAAGAAGAGGGTGAAGGAGATGCTGAGGCTGAAAGAGAAGAAGGCGGAGAAGAGGAGGTCAACCATGGTGTTTGTGGCGTAGAGGTTCTTGGGATTTAAGGGGATTTTTTGATTTGTTGCTCATCCATAAACTACCTCTCTCATATTGTATTGTTCAGTCATAGGGAACCTACTAACTATTGCCAAACTGTCACTGCGTAAGAGTACAATGTCCAGACCTTTGGCTTCCCAGACCATGCCTCGTCATAGACGTTAGACGATGGCACAAAAACTGGTACTAGAGGCATTAATAGCGTGCTGAACCATGTTCGTCTCTGGGATGCCGTTGCAGAGGTCATGTCGTCGATTGGTGTATTACCGACACACCATGTTTTTGATGTTCAAGCGTGTTGTATGAGTTTTCATATTAATGTTTTTGCCACACTTCTTATTGACACTCTAACCGCGAGCTAGGCTAATTAATCTGGATAACAGTGTAGTGTAATTCATCAGTGTACGGATTTTTGGAAGAATGTCTGATGGTGAAGGGTAAACACATGCGGGTGTGAAAAAGTTCAAGGAAACCCGAGTACCAAGCTGTATGTAATCCAGGAGCTTGTCCATTTCTATTCCTCAACATCAATTGTAAAGAAAGCCAATGGTGGAGTGCACTCGGTTTTCAACAACGTTGGCGATGGCAACTCTATTCCTTTGTAGCATCGGGACGTGCTTTCAAAAGTGCAACAGGAGTGGAGAAGTTTGATGGTGAGGATGTATTACAACACGTGCCCAAAACCATGTGATGTGCTACATTTACTACATTACGTTTCCGAATACATCTTGTACGACGTTGCTCCAGAATTTTATTGTAGGATCATAGTGAACCCCGATCCACCCGTGGTACCATGTGGTCGTGCCAGTTGCATCCCATGAGTGACATCATGGGATGGATCTACACGCTCCACCCCCGTGTGCAGCAGTAGCTTGTGAATGGAAATACAGGTCCATCTGAGGAATGCTAGAGTTTCCAGGATGATATTGATTCCTAATCAATACCTTGTTTGAAGCTACTCCTTACTGTGAACTTTTTTTTTCATGAACATTGTTGGTGTGATGTTGTCTTTCCTGCAGGACATATGGCTTGTTTTATTAGGCCAGATCATTCCTGTCAAATACGGTGTTTGGTGTGTATGGTCTTGGGAATATTCTCGGATGACATGGTGTTTCCTGTAGAAATTGTAATGTAATTACATCCAAGATAACCTTACTTTCCCATGCCACACAATTCACAGTCTGGCACATTACAGAGGGTCCGGATGGATCCATGGCAACCAGTGAGGAGGGCACCGTATGGGACGACAATGGGGCAGCTTAATACACAAGGTGAAGCACATCTTGAATGGGCAGATGGGAGCTGGTCCCAAGTTCTTCGAGTCCCACATGCACTTCACGCACTCGACCCAGGCACCATAAAGGTCCATGGAGGGGGGGGGGCTATGATGACACCCACTTCTGGTACATCCGGATCTTGTCCCCATTTCTGGAGTGGTGACAGCGGACGACCCCTGAGCGACAGGGGTTCTGGGCAAGAAATCACTTGGCTTGAGATTAGGCACATTGAAGAGAAGTGGAAAAATCAGTAGACATCCCTTTTCAATTGCTAATCATCGAATGATTCAACATTGAAACGAGCCATCCGGGATGCCTGTGGCATCATGTCCATTTGATGACAGAGCACGAATCGTTGAAAGTGGGGTCGAGAGTCTGAAGAACTAATCATAAAAAATACATGAAATCCATGGTTACTCATCGTCAAAGTTAATGTCACATCATATGTTGTCTACCAATAGCTCAGAAGAGATCATGTGATGGGCCAAATGGTTCATAACCTAGCACAGCATGGTGGGTCCAGATGGACCCATAGCTAACTTCAGGAGGGCACCATGTTGGACAGCAATGGTGCGGCTCAACACCCAGTTTTCAGTACACATTGTATGGGTTTGTGGGAGGTGGTCTCCATTCCTTTGAGTCCCACATGCACTTGATCTTAGTCCACTCAACTCACTCATCATAAAGGTCCATTGGTGGAGGTCTCAAGATGATGACTCTCCCTGCACCAACTTCTGCTTCATCTGGATCACATGCCCATTTTTCAAGCGTTGGCAATGGAAGTCCTTTCAGAAACATATGCGACGGGGAAGCCATGGGTTGGATTTTAATTGTGCCGAGTAAAATAGAAGCACAATAGCTTTGGCTTTTCTTTTCAATTGGTCCTTGTACAATGGTTTGCGCTTCATACGGGCTTTCCAACCTGGTTGATGAACTCACTCAAAGTCTGCCAAAAAGGTCTGGGAATTAGTGGTTGGCATACGGAATTGTCATTGTTGGTGAGATCCTGCACAGGTGTTACCAACGACCATTTGTTGGAAAGATGTTCAAAGACTCGTGTCATTTGCAGTGACGTGCACATAACATCCATGCAAACTGAACACAAGCTAACAATCTATTGCATTAAACCTTGGCCCAAAATACTCTGGTTTGTGCGGAGGTATGGCATCCATAAGTATGCCTTGGCCGCTGGTTTTTTGCATTTACGGCAAGTTCTTCATGTGGGTTCCTCTTCATCAGTTTTCAAATTTGATCAAATAGTGCTTGGGCTACGGATTTTGTTTTATCTTGTGCCCCGGATGAGTACTTTATTTTACCTTGTTGGGGGATTGTTGCTTTCTCGCAGTGTGTTGATACCTGCATTATTTGTTGCAGTCCATTGATACCTGTGTTATACCATACTCGATGTCAGCATATCAGCTATATAGTTCCAAAAACTGGGTACATGCAGCATCCGCCCTTTTAGAGGCCGTATTATGTCACTCGACCATGGCTATTATTGTGACATGAGTCATCCACATCTGTTTGTACAGCTTATTGTCACCACACGGCCATGTCCATGCTCGTCAAGATCCCTGATGTGGATCCATCTTGGGCAAGAGTACCCATGGGTGGTGGCTCCAACCACTAGCAGCTGCCAGACAGCTGACACGGTGTCTGAGTGCTTGCTTGGGGTGCTCTGTAGTTTTTCTATGGTTATTCTAGGTTTCTCGGTGGACAAGCTCTTGAGCCCAATTTTCATGTTCTGCAATGTGTGTCCACTAATCAATGTTGGACTTGTGTATGGGATCAACCCTACCATCTTTCTTGAGACATTGCATCCCTATGTTTAGACACTGTTGTGTTTCAATGCATGTACGCAAGATTTCGTCCAAAATAGTGGTTTTGGGCTTGTTTTTTGGACAAACTGACATCGCTGCATGCATCACCCGCTGTCCTCCACGATATGCATTTATGTTTTGTGCTTTTCAGTTTTCATTCCTCTCTGCATTAGTAATATATTGGAGCTTAAGAGACTTTTCCGGTCTCCCTAGCGTAAACCTTTGTCTTTCTTGCACCTCTTTGCTTGCTAGTGCATCAACTGACTGGAGAATGTCATCACGTCAGCGACAACAAGGCTAGGAAACTTCCTAGCAGTTTCTCTTGGTATCAAAGAAATGATACCTTTCTTGCTAACCTACGGCGAAGAGACAAAGCATGGGCAGTAGTAATGAGAGTTACCGCAAAAGCCACATCTTGGGACCTGTCACAGTAGACATCGGCAGAAGAGACAGAAAGTCGTTGAGTGTCCCTCTAATACCGTTGTGCTTTGCTACCTTGTGTTATGCCAAGAGAAATGTGGATAGTGAACATGTAGACGTTGCAAACCAATAGAAGAAATTGGAACACTTAAGCAATTTGCATTGAGTAAGCGTAACTTGATGATGCGTGTCAGAGTTTTCAAGCGCATACATACAATGGTAGGAACAAGAATAAGGAATAGTGTTTTTTTTTTCGTTGACTTCGTGTGACACATGCGACCCAATGTCCTGAGCGGCTGATTCAAGAAACTGTGTCAAGAATTTGGGGGTTTTTGAGAACTTCGAGATGCACATTTAAGAAAACCGTGACAACGTCAAGAATTTGACCAAACAATATCAAATGTTTGATATGATTTGTGCAAGTTCTTTCACCACTTATGCAAAGTTGTCGAATCTGTCAAAACTTTTTGGAATTGAACACTGGAGGTCAGTGCAGGTGGCTAAAACTCCCTGGGCCAAACGGCATAGAATTTTGGAGGTTGACATTTTGTAGGCCACAAACATGAGGGAAAAAACTGACCACATTCAAATCTGTGGGACTCGTGTACAGTGGTATCATGCAAGAATAGCCAAAAACACGGTTTGGGAGGGATGCCGGTGATTTCCACACAAGGAGAGATTACGCATGGAGTAAGTATTGTGTATCAATTTGGAAGGAAAGTTAGTTTTGCAATGGAAATCTAAGCAGCGGCTAGTTTAGTTATTCGGTCGGGGACTCTTTCCTTTGTCTTATTGGGCACAGGGCCAGATTTTGTGGAAAGGTCACTTTAACATTTCAAGACTATGTTGTCATTGTAGGAAGTTGGACCATGTGAAAAACTGAAGCCTTGTCAGGATCTTTGAAGTGATATACGACACAAAAGAATAAGTCCACACACTCTGGTTAAACGCACATACACAGGAAAGTTTCAGTTCTGCCCACAATACACACAGTACAGTTGCCAAGAGGCTACACGCTAAATGAGAACACATGGCTAGTCTCTTGCCAATTCCAACGATAGGCTGTACACTCAAAATGGTTGACTATTGACAAAGTAATCGAGAAATGAAACTAGGTACCTATAAGTACTAGTTTAGAGCTAGGAAGTACACAAGCATGAATACAAAGCAATGCACCAATTGTCCATTGTTCTGGTGTCTGGTCTTTGGCAGTCATGGCCACACCGGACGCCGGTCTTGAGAACTTCCGAGGTTGGCGGACGCCCAGCACCCTCGGCACTCGTCAACGCGAGAGGAGCCAGTGTTCACACTCTCAATCGATCAACGGCTGAGATCAGCCCATCGTTCTCCTCTTGATTATTTGCCCTTTATTTGCCTCTCTACAAACCCCGTCGCTTCGGTCTCTCCATCCTCGGCATCCGTCCCTGTCGCTCCATGTTTGCCACGTCAGCCCGGAGACCGAGAGGAGCTCACGCTCGCACTCTCTGTTGTTGTCAGCCGGGACATTACCTCTGCCTCTGCAAATAATTCATTCATGCTGGAATAAATGCGACTCGTGTCCATGTCATTGCTGTTTTAGGACAAGTAGATAAGATAGGGCCACGGATGGATGGATCAGTGGGAGGCCTAAAGAGGCCTGACCACAGCTCTACCATTCCCTGCCACATAGGATAGACAGGTGGGTCGGGAGAGAGAGTGGCAATCTCTCTCCCGGCCCTCTTACCTTTTTTTCCGTGCCAAGCCCTCAGCATATAGTACATCACTTTCAATCAGTTATGGTAGAAACAATGCCACGTTACTCTTTCAGACTGTTGCTCAAGATCCAGCCGTTGGATGGAGCTGAAACTTGGAAGGTCGAGAGATGTTGGCATGACATTTTGACAAGTGCCTTTGGATTGGTGATCGGAGGAGAAACAAACAAGATATGCATTTTCCAACATTTCCCCCCTTGTGTCACAATCTCCAGGAAATGAGGTTTGAAAACAGAAGGGAAAATTTCCCCCCATGAGAGGTGACCAGAAAAGTTGAGGGTGAGACACGAAGAAGCGCGGACGGAGAATAAATCCCCCTCCCTCCCCCGTGCGAGCCAAGCCGAGCGCAGACGCACAGAAGATGGCCGAGGGTCGGATGAATAAGAGGGAAAAGAGGACGTGAGGGATGGGGTGACAGACAGCAGGGATGGGGTCCAGAGTCCACAGGATGAGTGTCCCCGTTGTCTCACCCCCTCCCCCCCCCTCTGTCACCACGACAGGACAAAAAGAGCCGTTGGTGATGAAGCTAGCAGAAATGGAAAAGTGGGAAGAGTGGCTCCACCATGCGAAGCAAGCCGGTGGCTGACAATTTTCAAAGAAATCCAGGTGAAGAAATGGTATTGGAGGTTGGGGTAGTGGCAGGCCGCGGAGGAGTGGATCCGGGAAAGATGGATACACTGCGGAGGCTGCTTGCCACCACCACCTCTGCACCACAGCAGGGAAAGGAGGAGTCCGGATGTATGAAGGGCGGAGAATTGAAGAACTGGAGAGAGTGGCCAAGGGGAGCAAGTCCAGCCGAGGGTCACACAGAAAAAAGTCGAAGTTTTCCGGGAAGTGGAGCAGGTGAAAGTCAAGGAGTCATCGAGTCAAGGAGTCAAACCTGGGATTGTCGCGAAGCGAGGATGGATGCGCGTGGAGAGAGAAGAGAAACACGCAGGGAGGGATGAGCAGGACAAGGAGCAGCAGCAAGCAGAAGCAAGGCAGGAAGTGCGTAAAGAGCATGAAAACACAGGGCGGACGTGAGAAGGAGAGCGGGAAGGCAGCACAAAGAGGACTCCGAGCAAGGCCACCAGGTTCATCACCTCACATGGGGGAGCCCAGGAGGCCAAGACTGGATTGAGTAGAAAGCTGTGTGCAAAGCAGGGGTGCAGACGATGTCTTTCGGGTCCAACGCCTCATTTGGGGGGAACCGACAGACAAGCGCAAGTGACCGAGAAGCCCAGACAAGGCCACCCGCCCCAACGCCTCATGTGGGGGTGAAGGGTAGGCCAGGATGGGACAGGAGCGTGGGAGCAAGGGCTAAGGCAGAGCAGCAACGAGACCCAGGCGGGCGCAGAGAGCATGGTGTCTCTCAGCAGTGAGGGACTTTGTCAGGATGTCAGCCATTTGAATCTCTGTGGGAATGTATTGCATCCAAACATCACCCTCAACGACCGCGTCGCGGACGTAGTGGTACTGACGGTGAACGTGCTTGGTGCGGTTGTGGAGGCAGGGTCCTCCGAGAGAGCGATGGCGTCCTCGTTGTCGCAATGAATCGGAGTGGCGTCAAGTTGAGCATGGCCAAGTTTGGCAAGAAGTATGCGCAGCTATACTGCTTTGCAAGTGCCTTCGCTTTCAGCAATGTACTCAGCTTTCGTAGAAAAGAGGGCAACGACGGGCTGCTTCTTGGAGGACCAGCTGGCAGGACCCCCATTGAGCATGAAGACATAGCCAGAGGTGGAATTGCTGGTGGACTGATCGCCGGAGAGGTCAGCGTCACAGAAGCCTGTAAGAATGCTGTTGGCGCCGGGAACGTAGCGAATGCTGAGACCAGCAGTGTTGCGGATGTACTGCACGCAGCATTTGGCTGCCACAACTTGGGCATTGGTAGGAGCGTGGCACCCTTGGCTCAGAATCCTGACCGCATAGTAGAGGTCAGGGCGTTTTGCAACTGAGGCGTATATGAGGGAGCCAACGATGCTGGGGTAGAGCTTGGTGTCTTGAGGAATGGCCAGGTTAGCGGATGTGGCCAGCTTGGTTGGGCCGTGCTGAGTGGCCAGGGGGGTGGAGATGGGCAAGGCAGTTCCAAGGCCAAATTTGTCGTCCACGCATTGTCCGTACGTATGATGGTTCAGGATGAGCTGAATTCCAAGATAGTATGTGAGCTGGTCCATTTCAGATATCGCAAATCATTTGGAGAGAGCAGCCTTGAATGCCGAGATGACACCCAGATCGGGGCTGAAGAGAATGAGGTCATCGACGTAGAGGATGACTCCAAGTGCCTGTGACCCTGAGTGGTAGTAAACGGAGTGATCAGCGTGCAAAAGAGTGAGAATTTGAGATGGAAAAAACTGATGAATCTTGAGGTCTGGGCACGCTTGCTTGAGACCGTAGAGTGGGCGATTGATTTTGCAGACGGCGTCGGGCTGATCAGCATGAAAAAAGCCTTTAGGTTGTCGCATGTAGATGACTTTGTCAATGTCTCCATTGAGGAATCCACATTGGACGTCTCTGATCAAGATGCCAGTAACTTGCAGCTGCCAGAGAGAGGATAACCCGAATTCTGGAATACTTAGCCACTGGAGCAAAAGTGTCTGTGTAATTCACCCCAAGAATATGGCTGTAGCCAAAGGCTACAAGGCAAGCGTTGTAGCGATCTGGTTCTCCTGCACAGTTCAGTTATCTCCAGAAAAGCCCACTTGCAGGTTACCACGGGCTTACCAGAAGGCCGGGGTACTAATGTCCAGGTGTCTTGCTTACGAAGTTGAGAAAACTATTCATCAGCGGCTTGATGCCACTTGTCTGATTCAGGGTATCGTTTGGCATCCTTGTAGCTTACGGAATCGATGACTCCATTGATTCCATAAGCTACAAAGTCATGAGAGTCGAGTCATCTGGTAGGTAGTCCTCAAGTTGATCAACAGTGGTGAGAAAGATTAGCTGAAAGTATGAGGGGACCTTGGTAACCCGTGTGGACCATCGGAGAGTATTGGATACAGTAGTAGCAGCGGCTAAGGAACTGGGAACTGATGGAGCAGAAGAGGGTGGTGCACCACTGGGTGCAGAAGCTGAGTTTGGGGCTGAAGCTGAAGATGTTGCTGGTGGTAGGATACCATCGTAATCATCTGGGATGGGATTTTCAGCTGGGCTGTGAGGCTCCACTATCGGATTAGCCATAATGATGGGTGTGATGGTGGAGAAAGGAGTGTCGGTGGTACAGTTGATGAAACTTCTATCGAAGATGGGATTTCTGCTGCAAATCAAAGTCCGAGTTGCTGGATTCCAAAGTCTGTAGATGTTGCAGTGATCTTCATAGCGAAGGAGAATGCTCCGCTTTGAGCAAGGCTCAAGCTTTGAGCGTTCACCTGGGCGGACCCAAGCATGTGCGGTGCAGCCAAAGATTTTCATGTGACCCATGTAAGGTCGCTGGCCGTGCCAGGCTTCAAAAGGTGAGGTGGTGCCCTCAGGGAGACGCGTAGACAGGCGGTTGGTGAAGTAAGCAGCCGTGTTGAGAGCTTCTGCCCAGAATGTGGAGGACAATCCTGCTGTGTGAATCATGGTGCGGACGAATTCTAGCAGTGTCTGGTTCATCCTTTCAGCCCGTCTATTCTTCTGCGGTGTGTAGGGAACTGTACGTTGGTGTTGAATTCCGTTGACAACATAGAATGCGGACAGAGATGCATTGCAGAACTCAGTCCCATTGTCACTGCAAACCTTTTTCATCGTTGCATTCTTCTCATTTTCAACCAGTCGGATCTAGGTCTTGAGAGTTTCAGGTACTTCAGACTTGAATCGCAGCATCTTGACCCACACCATGCGGGTGAAATCATCAACGAGGACTAGGAAGCAATGTTTGTTCAACAGGGAGGCTTCCTTCACATAACATAGCTCCGTGTGGATCAGTTCGAGAGGAGTAGAAGTGCTTGCTGAGGAATAGATTGTGAAAGATGCTTGCCTTGTCAGATAGCCGGCACAAGGTGTGTTAGTTGGCAAATAACCCAGATTGGGTGGCAGAATGTTCACCCGTTGCTGAGCTGCCATCTGCCGGAGATTTGTGTGGCTGACATGAGCCATCCTCTTGTGCCAGAGCTCAAGAGCTTGATACTGTGCGGGAGTGGATTCTCCATCAGGACTGGTGGCAGCTGTGATAGTTGAGGTTTTTCTGGCCATAAACGCAATTTCCGTGGCAGCTATTGGAGCTGATGTCTCATTAGTGTCAAGAAACGTGAGGTTGCCAGCACGCGTGGCGAGTGCTGTCAAATGGTTGGTGTTGTCCATAGTTTTGCAGTTTTTGTCGGTGTCAAACAGCATCTTGAACCCTTCATCGTTCAACTGCGTTACAGAAAGAAGGTTAGCTGCCAAATCTGGAATGTAGAGAACGTCGTTGAATGTCAATCAGACTGATTTTTTCTTGAGTTTGATGTTGACTCAAACTGTCCCAAAGCTGTAGGATGGAAAAACTCTGCCGTCACCGACACAAACACCGCGAGGCTTGAGGAATGCGGTGAAGGTTGAGAACCAGTCTTTCTTGCATGTCATGTGCTTTGTGCTTCTGGAGTCAAGGATCCAGGAAAGTAGTCCAGCAGCGGCGATCATAGTGCTGTCTATTGTGCACATATCCAGTTCTTCAAAAATAGCACCGATCTCTGTTGTGTCCATGTGATATTGAGGATCTTCATCAGCAATGGACAGAGAAAGTTCTGGTACAGGAACCATGGAGATCCTTGGTCCTTCCGAGATGTCTGGAGATGTCAATGAGGACATGGAAATATCTCCAACAAGGGCAGAGACATTGGCCAAGAAATTTGAGATGACGTTAGCTCTGGCTATGTTGTCGTTTGAAGTCAGAAAGACTTGATTGTTTTGTCGCTGCTGTTGACGTGAAGGGAAAGGGTTGTTCCCAAGCCACTTCTTTGAATAGTCAATTTGGATATGCCCTTTTTGTCCGCAAGTCCAGCAGATTTGATCATCCGGAGGGACATATGAGTGTGGAGTATTGTGCACCGCGGACGTTATTGGCAAAAGCGTGATGAATGGCCTCCAAGTGGGCAGCAATAGATGTTCATTGCTTGCAGTGTGTCTGAAGATGGGTGATGGTGTCTTTGCATCTGGGAGGTAGCCCACAAAATAAAAATAGGATCATGACGCGTCCTAAAACCAGTTCTCCTATTGTAGTGAGTTTTGCCGAGAGCTCTTTGAGTTGATTGATGTGATCTTCCAAAACGAGTACCTTCCTCCAAGTTTTGCGCATGGAAGACTGTCAGCAGATCAGACAGCTCAACGTCGCTTTGTCGCTCATAGTGTTTCTTCAAGGCCTTCCAGGCCTTCCTTGGACAAAAGGTGTTGTTTCTCTCTTTGATCCGAAATTTCAACCATTCCGTCAATTGCATTGCCACTAGGGAGAAGGCCTGATCACATCGTCTTTGCCAAGTAGCTTTCTCTCCATCTGTTGCTCTTGCACGTAGCGTTTCAGTCTGTGGGTCATACACCACGCCCCACATACCTTTGTTTAGATAGACCATTTGCATGTTAAATGCGAAGGTGGAATAGTCATCCCTGTCAAAGATCGGGATCTTGAAATGTTCTCCGTGGCCACTACCAACTACGGCCATGGTGAGTCGCCTTGATGCACACCATGTGCTCTGATATCAAATGTGAAAATATTGAAGCCTTGTCGGGATCTTTGAAGTGCTATACGACTCATAAGAATAAGTCCACACACTCTGGATGAACGCACACACACAGGAAAGTTTTAGTTCTGCCCACAATACACACAGTGCAATTGCCAAGATGCTACACACTGAATGGGAAAATACAGCTTGTCTCTTGCCAATTCCAACGATAGGTTGTACACTCAAAATGGTTGACTATTGAAAAATCAATCCACAAATAAAAATAGGTACCTATGAGCACTAGTCTAGAGCTAGAAATAGACAAGCATGAATACAGAACAATGCACCAACTTTCCAGTGTTCCGATGTCAGGTCTTTGGCAGTCACGGCTATCCCGGACGCCAGGAGGATCGGGAGAGAGAGTGGCAATCTCTCTCCCGGCCCTCTTGCCTTTTTTGTCGTGCCAAGCCTTCAGCATATAGCATGTCACTTCCAACCAGTTATGGCAGAAACTAGGCCTTGCCAGCATCTAAAACAGTCACACTTTTCCCCAAAACCTAAGAAGAACATATTTTGACTGTATCAGCCAGTCTCCTACAGAAGAACTCTCCTAATTTGAGTTTGGCCCGTGCCAAACTCAGATCGTTTGAGGTTGACTTTGCAATCCTCCTCTTCACAAGTTACCTCCTGTTCAATAAGTTGTGCCGAATATTTTTGAACTCACAATTTACTCGATGGTGGAAACATACTCAACTGTACCGTCCTCCTTGATCTGATATCCTGGGGGATCAGGCTCAATCCCCGGGCTTATTTCATGGTGAGGCAGCCCTCCCACCTCAGTCGGTTATGACCAGGGGAAAAAATGGTTTAGCAATTATGCTCAAAACATCCCATTTTTTTAAAGTAGTGTGCTAGCCTTTCTGAGAGTAGGTTTGCGCCATTAGTAATCATCTTTCAAGTTTTGAAAAAAAAAATCCACTGCTAAAGGGACTGATGGATGGCTATGAGCAGTGGGAACCAATGTGGCAGCTTTTCCCTACACGGGCTTCGCGGGTCCAAAAAACATTAGAAAATGAACAACAAACATGGGGCTGTGTTGCGAGACATCAAGTCAAGTGCGAGCAAATGCTGGTGGAAATTGATAAGCAAAGCTTTGGTGGGAGACTTTTTTTGTGTGTGCAAACTAGGAACAGAGAAAAGACACTGGAATTGGGGCACAAACATGCAGGGGAGGAGGTATGCAAATGAGGTGCACCAAGAGGAGGAGGCCATGGAAATTGAATCATAGTCTTGATACCTCCGGGTCCATCAGCTTCATCACTGGTATGTGGTGATGGATCCAATGGAGTGGAGTTTGGTGTAGAACAGAGGCAGGTTGTCGTTATCCGTCCGGGCCAAACCAGCTGATTCCGTACTTTTGCCAACATTATATGAAGAGCATGGACTAAAACGTTTTCTAAAGGTCATATTGTGGCACAAACTCCATTGAAAACCTCTATCAGTGCTGCTGTGACTGACGTCAATTGGAGATAACTCAACACGCTGACAAAAAGAAGTTACGTTTCTTGCCTGTTTCTTAAACTCCATCACTGATGGTGCACCCAAATCAAATTCTAACCTCAAAACCATTCTTGCGTGCAACCAGCAACATCAGCGCCAGCAGTGACGGACGGAGTTGTATACGCAATACACTTAGTATGATCCATCTTTTGGAATCTCAAGTTATTAATGAGTTATAGAAGTATTGAAAAAATTCAACCTTGTTTCTCATGATCTGCAACGGTTGCTCGGTAGCTTCATGTGCTAGGTTGCATACTGTCCACCTTCTTGTACCTACAAATACTTCTGACTTGTCGAAAGCTTGACAATGTTAGGTGTGAAGCGTGCAACGGGTTGTGACCGATGTTACATCAAATGGTTAACGGTGCATTTTCTGGTGCAGTGTGGCTCCAAATGTACTTGCGTACACCACAAAATTTCATGTACAAGAATCCGCATTGGATATCTCATGACCTTTTTACAACGTGAGTAGTTTTGGACTGAATAGAAATGGGCATGTCATTCACAGACATAAACGCCTGTGTTAATCGGCCACTCCCACACATATGAAATCCACCATAACTAGCATACGCTTCATGTATATGCAACTCACTCATTCTAAGCATGGGCAACGTAAAATTTAAATAAAAAAAAAAATGCGCCGGCATGGGAGTACCAAAAAAGTGCCTTAGGGTGGGTTTGCTTGTCTTTGCATGGCCATGCAATGCTCTCCAACCATAGAAAATCACATCACATGAGCCTTATCTGGGCCACAGTCAAGAGATCATGCAATACTTGAGGATAGCCACCAGACACATGACCTCGGCAACACAATGAACGACTAAGTTACGAGGTATCTTGTTTGAGTTTCCCGAACGTGACATCCTCTTCATCTGCTGAAATCTGGTCTCCGTTGACTCCATGCTTGTGAGATGAGTCTTAAAGAGCGCTGCCTTGTGAAAACAGAATGTAAGAAGTCCCGCAGTCGCTGGGTCGTGACGAGATACCCCATTAGATACATGACCATTTTCCCACTTCTGCATTATTTCTCAAATTGTAGAAGTGTCTACGTATTTACTTTGTATTTTTTTTTCTGAATACAATGTCATCGATAAACATGAATGAAAAACCCCCTTTACATGTGGGTGGATGTGTTGTTGTAATTGCCTTTCTGTAAGTTGTGGGCATGTGCTCATTCAGGTGGGTTAGTTGGTGTTTTTTGTTTGTCATTTTCTTATGATGTTCATGTCTTTTTCAATACTTGAAAAACGATTATGGAAAAGTGGTTGATTTGTCGTGACTAAAAGTGTGAAACTTCAATTTAGCATTTTCAATGTACTTTGCCATTTTTTTCATTTATATACTGTTAGTGGAGCCGTCTAAGCTATAACCAGGTCAACGTCGTGGATTGGTAGTGGTTCAATGAGCTGTTTTCAATAACAATATTGAACATGCAATTTTTGACTTTTCTGCTGTGCATTTGCATGTGAATAGGTTTTTCAAAAATTCCAACTTTTTGCATTACGTGCATAAATGATTTATTTCTATTTTTATTTCCTCAATGGCGGTCAATAGTTGCACCCACATTGCAGTACCAACCTCACCCTGTTGTTGCTCTTGTTACGGCGCAACGACGAGGCAGATTAACATCGTGATGTTGTTTTCAAATCGAAATCTTTAATGAGTTATCTTTTTCATTGTTCACCTTGTACAAGGGAATTTCATGTAAAATACCGTGTATGAAGTACTTATGTGAATCTGTACACAAAAAAATTGCACAGTTCTTCTTTGCATCTCTGCTCTCCGGAAGAGCGCAGACCTTGGGACAATGATGGTGAAGGAGCAAGCGTACATGGCGACGAGCAGCGGTAACCGGTGATGGCTCAAATCATGGAGGTATAGTGACGAATGATTCACGGCCCTTTGCAAGAGACCCAGGCAGCAGCAGCATTATGCTTTGTCTTGAATTGCGCAGGTCCAACAAATTTTATGGCCAGTATGGTAAGTGGCAAAAGTAACATACACAAACAGTCCCCCCCCCCTCGCGCGCGCGTTGGCGATGCCATGTCATCAGCCAAATTCGGAATCTATCAGGGGCCTGTTTTCATTGTGATTCGTGTTTCCCCTTGATGAAAAAATTGCCTTTTTTTGGAGAAAACTAAGCCATTCTCCATTGCAGCGGTGAATGGAACGAGCGCACCTGGCGACGAGCAGCAGTCTTTGCCAATGGCGGATCAGCAACACGCAAATAAAGATGCTCTGCAGACAAACCAGGTGGAAGTGATAGCTTTCATAGTGAATGATGCAGCACCGATGGGCCCCATGGACGATCCGGTGACAGATCCCTTGGGCTTGGCAAACCCTTCGCTCCCCCCGCAGCCCATTGGGACGACACCCGGCACAATGGGAGGCACCGGCCGAAGAGCGTGAATCAACAAAAACTTGTATCAGGAGCTTTTGGACTCGAGAGAAGCAACACCCATTTGCTCCAACAGCTCAACGCGGCGGTGGAGGAGCTGTGAGTATCTTGTGCACGATAAGCATTACTCATCGAGAGAAGTTTGCACCTTTTGAATGAACCCTAGATTCGACTGGCACTTCTCGAGCCGGTCGATCCTCTGAACTCCAAGGGACTGACGGTCAGGATGTAGTTGACAAGTTTGGAGGTGTGCTTCATCGTTGCAGAGACTAACAATGACAAAAATAAAGTTTACCTCGCAGTTTTGCTTTTGTGTGGCATGACTCTTAGTTGGTGGTCTGATGTAAATGTCATCCAACGACAGAAGGAGACCGCTAGAGCTGGGTCAACAGCTCACGCGACCACTCTCACATCATTGACTGAGTAGATGAATCTGACGTGGCGTGACTCCTTCGTGCCCCCAAAAATATGGAGCAACTTCGCGCGTGCTACACTCACTCACTTTAAGAAGCTCAACAAAAAGTCAGATGCATGATACAAACCCCAATGCCTGTGTGAGAAGTCAAACGTGGTGGAGTACACTTGGCGTTTCCGCAAAATAATCACCGACAGTGACCTCGTCCCTGATGAACTATGTTTCTACTATAACATCGTCCTCAAACGAGACATTCGATGAGCAAATTTCATTTTCGGCATCCAAGACAACCTTCCGCATATGATTGCAACAGCCGACTGCATCGACAGCACCGACCATAACTCTAGAATGCACGAATCCAAATGCTGGCAACCCCAAGGCCACAACCCTTATCGTGGCAGAGGGATGTCACAGTCGATGGAAACCTCATCCTCCTGGAGATTGGCATCGTCAATCAACACGATCAACGTATGTGCTGGACTTCTGAGAAGCTGGGTCACATCTTGCGTGACTGTCGTAAGTGGTCACAACAAGCCAAAAAGGGAGGAAAGTGCAAAGTAAGAGTGAGGATTTGGGAAAAGGCAAAGGGCAGCAGTAGACGGCAAGACTTCTATCCTGAAGAAAATGTACGCTCACCGATCACCCATCCAAGCGGCTCATATTGCCGCAGACGAGGGTTCTCGAGATTGCAAATTTTGACGAGGGGTATGAGGATGACCAACTAGTGATTGAGTACAGCTGAAGGGTTATAGAACTCGCATAACGGTGCCGGCACTACTAGATGGAGGAGCTTCTCATATTTCTTCAGCCAAGACATGGTTTGGAAGCTGGGTTTGCAAACTAAACCAGGAGTGCCTCAAGGAAAAAGAGTAGATGGAAGACTGCAGATCTGTTGACTTTGAAAACCACTCTAGCTCCAAATTGGAGATCTGCATGATGTGATGGATTGGAATACTTTCCCAATGAGTATTTAAAAAATGTCCTTGGACAAGATTTCTTGTACTTGCAAAACTTGCCGGCTGATTGGAGTAGCGGAGCAGTTTATGTCCGCATTAATGGTACAAAAAGACACTTGTCTCTGATCAAGCAACCCACAACCCAGTGGCCATTACGGGAAGGAATAGAGTTGGAAGTAGTAGAGGAAGATGCGCCAAGAAAAAAGTATCCAGCTGATATCTCTAGACGTGGCCAAGAAATATCTGAAGCAAAGAACCCAGGCGTGGTTAGTCCACGTGGATGTAGGGCCAGCGGAAGAAACATAGAAGCCGAGATGACACCAGCAACCTTGACGCCTGAGAAGGTTGTAGCAATACCGAGGGAGTTTGCAGAGTTTATCGAGGAGTTTGAAGGGGTATTTCCAGACAAAGTACCCGGAGAGCTACCACCACAACAGAAACATCGGCCATCAGATAGACCTAAAGCCGGGCAACAAATTTATGGTAAAGGGGACCTATCGGATGAGCGATCACGAGTTGAACAAACTCAAGAAGGAGTTGGATGCTTGGTCAGGGATTCACCAGACCCTCCACGGCATCCTACGCGGCACCTATACTTTTCATGAAAAGGAAAACTCGAGAGATGCGGATGTGTGTGGACTACCAAGCGTTGAACGATATCACCATCAAGAGCCCCTGTCCCCTCCCATGATAGATGACATGTTTTTATCAACTCCGTGGGGCCTCAGTTCTCAGCAAAATAGATCTAAGCTACAACTATCATCAGTTCCGCGTATCCAATAAAAACATCAAGATGACAGCATTCTGCACCAAAAATGGGCACTTTGAGTTCAAGGTCATGCCGTTTGGATGCACAAATTCCCCAGCAACATTTATGGCGGTGATGAACAACATTTTTTGCCCAAACCTTGACAAATTTGTCGTTGTGTATATCGATGACATCGTGATGTATAGTCGGATCACATAGGAGTGCAATGGATATCTCTGAAAAGTTATCGAGATTTCACAGAGAGAGGTTCTTTTTGGAAAATTCTTGAAATGCGACTTTGGTCGCCATTTGATCAAGTTTCTGGGCAACATCATCGACGTCAGACAAATCACCATAAACCCGAAAAAGATGGAGGGGGTCGCTGATTGGTTGACCCCCAATGATGCTTGGGAAGTCCATATTGTTTAAGGCTTTTGCAACAACTACCGTCAATTAGTAAAAGACTACACACGAGTATCAGCGCCTTCCTTCAATCTCACCTCAAAAACCACTAAGCAAGAATGGGGGACAACAAACAAGAAGCGTTCAAATCTTTGAGAAATACTCTGACCTCATCGCCAACCTTTCGCTTGGCAGATTGAGCAATGGACTATATCATGGCCACCAACGCGTCTGATCGAGCCATCGACCCATTCTCCCCAAAGATAACGGCGGTGGAGAACAGCCATTTGCCTGCATGTTGCAAAAACTAATTGCGCCAGAACTCAACTACGCGGTTCAGGATAAAGAAATACTGGCGGTAGTGCACGCATTCAAGACATGCGATGCTACTTGGAATGTCGACAGTGCACCATGCTCACCGACCGTTGCGCCCTCAAACATCTCAAGACCCAGCCAAATCCAATCCATCAACAAACTTGATGGATGGAGTTCCTCGAGTCCAAATTCAACTACGACATCGAGTACCGACCTGGAGAAACAAATCCAACGGATGCTTTGAGTGTACGACTAGCTTTGATGGCCAAGATCAGCACGTTGCTCATCGAAAAAGACCCGTACCTCACAAGGCTCTTTGTGAAGGGTTACGATGAGTTTGACGAGTATGGAAAAGCCCATATCTGATTCACTTGCCAGGTCATCGTCCCGCCAAACAAGGAACTGCAACGGATGCTATTGGAGGAATGCCAAGACACCGGTCCAAGTGGACACTTCCACGACGACAAGATGCTCAAGAAACTGGCAGTGTACTACTAGTGGGACAAGATGCAGACTGACGTGGCGGCCTTCTACAAATCGTGTGATACCTCACAGGCAAAAATATTGTCGCATGCGGCCATCAGACCTACTTCAACCTCTATCCAACCGACAGAACGATGGACCATAGTCAGCATGGACCTTGTGAGAGGCCTACTGGCCACTCCTGATGGACATTATGACATCCTCTAAGTGGTGGAAAGCTTCTCTAAAATGTTACACTTCATTCCAACGACCACCATCATCACAGTAAAAGGAGCATCACGGTTGTTTCTAGATCAGATTGTGCGCCTGCATGGAGTGCCACATACCATCTTGAGCGACAAAGGCTGCCATGTTACTGTCAAGTTTTGGCACAAGCTGATAATCCATGCATCAACGGTGTTCCATCCTCAAATCGACGGGCAAACCAAGCATACCAATCAGACACTGGAACAACACCTCCACACTTTAAGCGAGCCGCATGATACGATTGGGTGGCAAAATTGCCAACCGCCGAACTCGCATACAACTCCGCCACCTCTATCGCATTTAGTAATATACCTTTCAAGGTGGTATAAGAGAAACTTCTTGCCACACCCTCTGGATTAAAGAGCCAGAGTAACATCCCCGCGGTTGAAATCCACCGTCGGGAATTTGCAAGCATCTCCGAAGAAACACGGTAAACCCCCACGAAGGCACAAGCAGTTATGACACGGGCAGCCAATCGGCATCGCAGCAATGACGTATGCGGCACTGGCGATCGAGTCCTCCTATGGTTTGAAAACATCAAACTCTGGGGACAAGACATCACAAAGCTCAAACCCGATGGTTGGGACCGTTCACAATCAAGCGGATGCAAACCCCAGTCGTCGATCGCATTTGCCTCCCCGATAGCATGGTGATCCACCCTGTCTTCCACATGTACAAACTCAAGCACTACGGAGATCCCAGTATGAACTCTCCCAACAGAGACGTTGCACCTCCACCTCCAGTGCAAGCGCATGGAGATACGGAGTACGTTATTGAAAGTATTACTAGAAATTGACGCCATGGAAAAACAACCAAGTATCTGGTCAAGTGGCACGGCTGCAACACCTCTCACAATAGATGGGATCCCTATGGCAACCTTCGAGGCGTTGATCATCTGATCGACGGCTATTTTTGCCATCACCAGCCTACGTTTTCCAGCGCACGGGAGTGTTACGGCTACAAGGGGGAAGGGAGAAGTGTTACGTCCCTGATGTATATGAGTCCCTAAACTTAGCGAGTGGGCATTTCTGTCCTTACATTCATGGCTCACTGCGCGACGACTTCAGGATTATCACACCATCTGGCCGAGGGCATTTTGGCCAGCTGCCGCGACCTCCAATGTTCTGATTCTAAATTTTTAGAAAACTTCAACCAACTTCCAGAATGGTCGAGAGAAGCAACGCGAACTATATTGCTGCTTTCATGTTGTTGTATTGACTTCTCGATGGCGATATGGTTTTACAAAGAAGCGTCTTGATATTCTCAAAGCCCCCCAACTTCCTAGCAAAGCTTCTCGAAGCAGCCACTCACGGCCCGACCTCGCACGTGTCGTTGAGCTCGAACGCCGATGACGTGACATGCCTCATTCGCATTCTTGGCATTGTACGTATGTGCTTGACTCACTGGACACTTTTCATCAAAGTACACCTACTGCCTCGTACAAACAATCCATTCTCCCAAACACCCAAATTGTCTTTTGTTCCGCACCTCATCCCTTGAACCACCTACGTTCCGCTCGGCGTAACACTCCCCTGCCCCTTTCTTCTTGTGTCGCAGCTGATGGGCTCCTTACATTAGAAATCACTAAAAGCGGGCAGATCACCTTTGACAAGATAAAATTTAAGAGAAAGAAGGGCCAACCAGCTTCGAAGCAAAGGAGAAAGAGAAGGTGCAAATGTGTTTTTTCGGGTCCTGTTTTGTAGAAGTTCACCGTCAATTTCTTTTCAAACTAATTTTATCAAAAGGAGAGTAATTTTGCGACATAGAGAGAGAACTTGAATCACAACATAAACAGGCCCCTTATTGATTGCAAGATTTGGTTGATGACGTGGCATCGAATACGAGGGGGTGAAATTTTTGCTTGTTGTTTAGCTGGGAGCGATTTTTTATGCCATATTTGGGTGCTATCCCGGGGGGAGGGGGGGGGGGAGGGGTTATTGCATACTTGCTTTGAAGTGGAACCATATTTGTGTGCTAGCTTTTGCAGGATGCCATGTTTTCATGCCCGGTTTGGGGGGCCCCTATTTTGCGTGCTATTTTCAAAAGGGCGCCATTTTTTCATTTTCTCTTGTATGAGGTCATGCATTTACGTTAGGTTGGAGCCGAGTGCAGACGCGCTTCGCTGGCGGATCAATCCAATGGTTATCGCAAACTGTCACATTACCTTGTTACCATTTGGTTTGAATCCGCCCCCATGGCCAGAGCGCGTTGTGGCGCATTGTACCGATGGTCGGGTCCGTGGAGGCAGCATTTTACAGAGGGGCGGGTTGTGAATGCAATCCATTGTTTAACTCACTATGGATGGAGAGCAGGATAGACGAGGCAAGCGAGGCATAGTTCTTCGCTGTGTTTTTCAACTCCATACTGCAGACCACCATTTTCACAGTCCTCGTACACCTCCTGCAATGCATCCTAAACCGCACTGAGTGTCGGCCTATGCACACGGGCAGCCTCAGTGGTTAAAGGTGGTTGACCGAACTTGTTCGTGTTCATCCTAATCGCCTATTCAACATGGCGCGCATGACAACCAAAACTGGGTGCAACATCATCACTGAAATCAGAGGGTGTGGTCTCATCTAGACACCCACATCACTGTTGAAGAGAAGATGTTGATTTGGGGACAATGTTTCTGCTCCGCTCTACCGGTTCGGATCATCATGGAGCGGTTCCAGCATGGGGAGGCAACAATCTTGCGGGTGCTTGGTGAGGTCATCACTACACTCATCCAACTTGCTCCTGAAGTCATCCGCCCTCCTCAGGCTGGAGATCCTTTACTGCAAGAGTGGGAGGGCCGGCGAGACTACCGTCCATGGTCTGATGATTGCATGGGTGCCATTGATGGCACCCACGTTCGGGTCATGGTTTGGATCTCCACAAGGCACAGTGCCTTCATTGACAGGTTCCGAAAGCTCACCCGGACCATGCTTGCAAGCTGCAACCAGAGCCTCCGCTTCACCTACGTGTGCGCCGGGTGGGAAGGTTCGGCCCACGATTCGCGGGTCTTTATGGACGCCATGAGGAACGGTTTCAGCTTGCTTCCAAACAAGTACCTACTGGCTGACTCGGCCTTCCCCGAGGGCTACGACAGTGTGACACCATACCCCGCCGTTCGGTACCACTTGGCAGAGTTTGGTTCTGGACCACGACGGCCTCAAAACAAGGAGGAGTTGTTTAGCCGCCGCCATGCTGAAGCACGCAACATGATAAAGTGGGCTTTCAGGGTTTTGAAAGCTCGGTTCACGATCCTGCGTGACATGCTACTGTATGAGGTCGGGTTTCAAAGGCAACTGGTCATGCCGTGCTTTGTGATGCACAAACTGATCCGGTCTCTTTAGCCGCTGGACGATGGCACATGGTCCGTGACCATCCCTCACCCACACCGCAACGGTCCACACTACTGCAAGAAACCGCGTGGCCAACATCATGGTGACGTCGGCATGAGGAACCGGCGAAATGCCATTGCAACAACGATGTCGACAGGCTACCTTACATGGCACAGTGAGAACGTCATTGTGGCAGACGACGACCCGCCGGAGGACAGCGGATTCCGTGACCATGACCAGTTGCTCAATCCTCACATTTTTTGGGTCACATGTCTGGATAACTTTTCATTATTGATGTTCAGTAATGTCACGCTCTTGCTTCATTTCAATCATTGAACATGGACCACAACACTGCACTCCTGAACTTAATGAAACATTGCAAAATTTGAGGTACATAGGAACAATTGAACACTTGAAGTGTAGTCAAAAGGTCTCATTTTCATGCAAGCTGGTCTGTGTGAAGCAATGTTGTCACGGTTGCTGCAACCACGTTCTCGTGTTGTCCAGTTGTGCTTTCCATGTCTATCTCTTCCACACCCGCCTCCTCACCATCATAATATGCCTTACCATCGGCATCATCACCATCCCCCTCTCCATCCCCCTCCTCCCGTCCATGGTCGCTGACGGTGTTAGACACCAGACTTTATTCCTTAGATTGCATGCAGCTACACCCGTTGCCACTGTTAGACGGTTTGTTTGTTGGTGGAGGCTCGTTCGGTGCACGGCCAAGTGCACACTCGGCTACCATTTCACGCATGTCCCCCATGAAATGCTCATAATCTGCAAAAGGTAACGGGTTATACTTAAGCACATCAAGTAGAGGCAGCTTGTTCAACTTGTGGATGGACGGGTCCTTGGACACTACAGCAACTGAGGTGTAATATGGCTTCTTCTCACTTATGACGCACTCAACGGTGCTTGCTTTGTCCTCTGTGCACTGAGCTTTGTCTAGTGCATGGTCCACGATGGTCGGCCTCTTCTTTGGAGTGTGCACTTTGCTGTCGAAGGGGTCGCTGTTGTGCGCATAGCCAGTAGCGGAAAGGATGATGTGACGTTATCACCCTTGGCAATGTTGTTGGCGGACATCGTTGTTGCATCATCAAGCCATGGTAGCCGTTTGCCCTCTAGCTCTGCAACAAGAGGGCATGTTTCTCGAAGGCTTCTCCAGTCTTCTCGTAGGTACTCCAGCATCATAGAGGTACGGTCAAGTGGATTCCCGGAACGCTTGATGAGAGGGTACAAGGCACGCCAGGTTGCACAGATGTTGTCCAACCTATTATGTAGCTGACAGTCTGTGAATTCAACAGCCAGTCCAAACTCCCAGGAGAGCAGACCAGCCAGAGCAAGGAACACCTGGGACTGCCACCCACGTGACGCGTTGTCCATAGTGGAGTGCTGCAAGGAGACGGACACAAAGCGTGCATCTCGCTTTGGCGTCCAAAAATCCTTGGGCATGCAGTTGGCTGAGGTGTCCCCGGTGAAGAACCTTTGTGTCAAAGATGGCACGGTGGAGTTACCACGGGTCAACGTTTGTGCAGCCCTCCCTAATGGTGCAACCATTGTAATGGAGGCCGACGAGTTGTTCCCCACTCCAAAAGATGGCACTATCGTGGTGCCAGAAGGCTTAGACATCTGGCCTATGACTGCCGGTAAGGTAGGCGTGTCCGTTGGAGCCGACGTGGGAGAGACATTGGGCATCTCTGTTGGAGCCAAGGTGGCCACAAAAAACCGGGTGTCGACGGGAAGACGGGGACAGAAGCTCAGAAACGGAGGTGGATGCATGGAGCGTGACAGATTGAAGTCAATCTGTGTGGGCGCCATTGGGAGATCTGCGCCGTGCTGCACATTGAAGGTGCTTCCATCACCAAAAGGGAGCCAAGTTGTACATTACCAGAGAGCCGTAGGACACTGCAAGTGAAGTCAGCATTCATGCACCACGGCCTCCACTCGCGACGCAAAGATATTGTCGACCGTGACCACGGTTTGAGGTTTTCGGTACTTCAGTGCCTACGAAGGCACTGGTGCTTGCACTAGCAGCTGGAGTCGCAAAAGAAGGTGTCACAAAATTGGGATCCATCTCGTTGGGGATTCCTGGCTTCTGGTGTGGGGACGAAAGCCAAGTTATGAAGCCGTAGAAGCTCATTGGGGAATGCAATTCGAACCAACGCGACTATTTTCCCAGCTAAAACGCAGGTCTTGGAGCTGCTTGGCGGCCGTATTCAAACGTTCATGTTTGAAGGTTGAAACAGATTGAGCATGAAAAGTAATCGACGTTGTGAGATTAGATTTTTTTTCTAAATTTCATTAAATTAAGAGTGACACCTGAATCGTAACGTGAACGTCCAAACGTTGTATGTATGAATGAAAACCTACCGGGCGTTTGACTTTTCGGGCTCCCAGACTTTGGGAATGCAGCCATGTCAGCATACAATCAGAGCTTAAAATTGAAAAAAATCACTATAATGCACACGTTTCCTCTTTAAAATGCCGAGAAAACCGGTGCAATTCCGACTCTTGTCAACGCTCGCACAGACAATCGCTGTGCCGCATCTCGCTTCGTCCATGCGTGGGATCAAAATCAAAATCAGAGCTGCGGATCAGTACCACCGTCATCGCATGTGGTGGCGACTGGTCAGGTCATCGCCTCGGACAGGCTCGTACCTACCTTCCCTGCGGACTGATTTCCGAACAAGTGCGATGCTTGAAAACGATTGGCAACGCCACCACTTTTTTTTTTTTTTCATTGCAACCAGCGGCGACAGAAGCAGCAGCACCCCCATTTCCGTTTGCACTGCAACCAGCGGCAGCGGCAAGTTGGCAAACATGCAAGATGTGGCTGTGCACGTCAATTCAAATCCAATGCGTATCAAGAGGGTAGGTGCTGTCCACAAATGAAAGGAGGAAGTGGGGGGGAGAGTTTGGGCTTGTTCACGGCTGCGCGATCTGCCTTTCCAAGTTCTTCATTCCTCCTCCTCCTGCTGCTGCTGCTGCTGCACGGCCCACCTCCCGTCACGTGCTTGGACCGGGTGCGACATCCTAGCGTGCTCGCCGAAGTATCACCCGGAAAGGGTCACTCCGTCGGTTTGGGGAACAGCCATGCGCTGCCATCAGCAGCCAGCAATCTTGATGAAGTCGAGGGACTGAGGGAAGGAGGGGGAGGAGGAGGGAGAGGAGTATGGGAAAAAGGCGGGGATAGAGATTGGGGCGTGCCACGTCGACCTGGCGGTGTTTCGCAGCCCGCTGTCCGCCGCAGAATGCTTCTGAGCGTCAGTGGTGGCATTGCCTCTGCTGCCGCTGCCGCTTCTGCCACTGATCCTGACTCCGACGCTCTTTCCGAAGGCCGCAGCGGCGGTGGCCACCAGCCACGGCCCACGCGTCCGCTGTCGCAAGTGATAGACAGCGCAAAGCTTCGCTGGGTCGTGCTCGCCTCGTCCCCTCCCGGCGCTGCCGCTGTCGCTGCTGCTGACGCCGCTGCTGCTTTGGGCGGGAATGCCCGAGTTGGTGGCGCTGGAGTGGCGGTGCTCCCACGGGTGCAGTGTGAGCAGTGGGGACGGAGGCGGCTGTGTCCGCAGCTGGCTGGCTGTGAGGGTGGCGCAGGCATTAAGGCGTGCTTGGTCCCTGGTCTTGTGGATGCCCTGGACAGTGGCGGCGGTGGCGAGTTGCTTGGCTCTGCTGGGACCGAGCAAGGAGGCGTAGCAGGCGCGGCAGGGAGGGGTTCTGGCGGAGATGCTGAGGGCAATTTCATGGACGACGCCGATGCCGGCGACGCCGACCCTGCCTTGCCGCCCGGCGAGGAGTGCGGCATTCTGAGAACTGTGTTTGCTGGCGCTGTGGAGCTGCCTGGGTGCCAGCAGCAGCAGCAGCAGCAGCAACAGCAGAAGCAGAAGCAGAATCAGCAGCAGCAGCAGCAGGCTGAAGCAAGCAGACGCGCAGGGTGGGCGGGCGAGGTGTATGTGCTGCATGACGTGTTTGTGAACGCATGGGGTGTCGTGTTCAACTCCACCCACCTCTTTCTACCGGGAGAGGGCTGCTTCTCCGACCGCCTCTCCTCGCCATCGCTGCGCCGCATCTTCCAGGTAGCTTGAGAGGGCAGGGGAGCGTGTCCCATGGCTGCTTGGGGAATGATGCGGCTTCCAGGTACTGTACCAACCGCTGCTACAGTCGATGTGAGCGATGTTTTCCCTAGTTGTTGTTGCGCTCAATTTGGCCGTGCACGCAACCAAGAGAATTTAACGGACGACTCGACTGCAAGGCACAATTGTAACCACTTGTAAGGCTTTGCACTGGGGTTGCGCTTTTGCTGGTTTTGCTGGACACACGCTCGTCAGATCAATGTGGGCATGCCTGCTCAAACAGCGTCCACCACCGTCTCACCACCACTGTCTCACCACCACTGTCTCACCACCACTGTCTCACCACCACCGTCTCACCACCACTGTCTCACCAGCACTCTCACCACCACTGTCTCACCACCACTGTCTCACCACCACTGTCTCACCACCACTTGTCTCACCACCACTGTCTCACCACCACTGTCTCACCACCACCGTCTCACCACCACTGTCTCACCACCTCCGTCTCACCACCTCCGTCTCACCACCCTAAGCAGCAAAGTTGAGCAGCAAAGTTGAGCAAAACCTTTTTCTGTCTGTGATTTCACTCGAACAGCCTCCCAGGGACTGCTCGGACAGACAGGCAAGATAACATTGGATCGCATCGGATCTGAATTCTGCGGAATCCGAATCCGATCCGATGCGATCTGGAGCCTGCCCGATCCAAACCGACACTGGATGACATTGGATTCTGATCGGACGTGTCGGATTGGGAGTCTATGTGAGTTGTTGTTTTATCCGATCCAATCTGATCCAATCTGATCCAATCTGATCCGGTCTGGTCTGCAGTGAAGGCAAAAGGCGCGCCTACATTTTTATGAAGGCGTTTAAGGTGTGAAGGCAGAAAACTGCGCACTAAGGTGGCGCCTTGTAGCCCGAGCAGGGGTTGACCACCTCGGAAAAAGAATAAAAAAAAACATGGGTGTGTCCAGCATGATGAGCTGAACAAGGTGGAGGCATTGTCAAAGGGTGGGAAAAAATTCTCTACTGGAATTGCTGTGAAAACAGAAAACAGGCATACATTACACACATAAACCACCAGATTTATGTGGTTGTGAGGCATTCCTGTATGCATTTTCTGCATCATATAATGACTTTTGAGTGGTTGAAGACTGTGCCGCTCATTGTTTTGACGACAGGTATGAATTCCTTGCCCAAGACTGAACACATACTTTTTTCCCCACGTTTTTCTGTCCACTTTTTTCCCTACAAAACCCAAGGCACGCCTTAATTATTTTGAAGGCGTTGGAAGGCGCGCCTTAAGGCATTTGTCTTAAGGCGCGTGCCCTGCCATCACTGCTGGTCCGGTCCAATCCGGTCCGGCCCGGTCCGGTCCGGTCCAATCCGGTCCGATCCGGTCTGGCCCGATCCGATCCGATCCGATCCGAGTGAATGGCATTGTCTCAAACATGCTGCATCATGTGGTGCAAGTGCGATCGGGAGGCTGAAAAGACGCCGCGTTTGCACGGCTCTAGTCTGTCGTGCGTGAACCGCTCGAGTGTGCAGACGCGCACGGCTCTAGTCTGTCGTGCGTGAACCGCTCGAGTGTGCAGACGCGCACGGCTCTAGTCTGTCGTGCGTGAACCGCTCAAGTGTGCAGACGCGCACGGCTCTAGCCTGTCGTGCGTGAACCGCTCGATTGTGCAGACGCGCAGCACAGAGAGAGAGGACTGTCGTGTGTGCGCGTGTGCCGGCGGCAACCGTGCACGTGCGCACGTGTGCACAGTCCTTCTGACAGCAACGGAGCCGTTCCTGTGGAGGTCACGCACGGCACGTCGTCAAACTCAAGGGAAACGAACGACAAGGACTGGCCGTTGGATTCCAGGTGCCTGCTGCCTGACTGACTGACTGTCGACGTGTTTTGAAGGGAACGAGGGTAGACAGGCCCTTGAACGAGATGGAAGACCCCTCACTTGAAGTAGGATTATAATTTTTAAGTCGCTTTGCAAAGCGACAGGCAGTAAAAGTTATAAACGAGATGGAAGACCCCTCACTTGAAGTCTACTGCGTCATTGGAAACCTACAGGCAGGCAGTAGGGAAGGTGAGGGCTGCTGATGACATTGCCTTGACGTGATGGTAATGTTTTCTTCTTTTTTTTTTTCTGGGGGGGGAGAGGGGGAGAACTGCTGCGTTGGTACCCAAACAACAGGGCCTAAGTCTTTTCATGTTCCCTCGTGTTGATGTTGGGCTGGCTATCGCTCCTCGATGAGGGAGGGAACTCCGTGTTGACCAGCAAGAATCTACATTCCCCCCCCCCACATACACACACACACACACACACACTCTTTACCAGGTCACACACTACCAGCTGAGTTTTCTGCTTACCCTTCCCTGCCATGGTGTTGCCTTCTTCCCTTGTAACAATGCTGTCCCCCCCCTCTCCCCCTTTTTGCCTCTTGCTTGTCATGCGCCTCTGTGTCCATCCAATCCAAACCCGTAGCAGTTCAAGTACGGAGGGAGGCGGCGCACGCACGTGACGGAGCACGAATTGGTGGCGAACGTGGCGGTGGTGCCGCTGCGCAACGCCGCCGCCGGCGAGCCCGGTCTACTGGAGGAGGTGGTGGAGCGCCTGCCGCTGCTGCTGCTGCTGTCGCACGTGCTGCCGGCGGCCGCAGCGGCCGGTGAGCTGAGGCAGCTGCAGTTCATGCTGGGTGGCGGCGGCGGCGGTGGGGGAGCGCTCGGACCGATCGTTGCGTCCGGTGGCAGACATAGGGTATGTTGTGTGGAAGTGCATGGAGGGGGTTATGCAGCATGGTTATGGTGCATGGTTGTGATGCATGGTTGTCATGCATGGTTGTGATGCATGGTTGTGATGCATGGTTGTCATGCATGGTTGTGATGCATGGTTGTGATGCATGGTTGTCATGCATGGTTGTGATGCATGGCTGTGTAGCATGGATGGAGGAAAGGAGGAGAGCGCAGTGTGGATTGCATGGGTGAGTGGCAGATGGGGTCGTACTGGGTGGAGGAGGCGGTTTGCCGGGTGGGAGGGGGATGGTAGGGACATGTGGGTGGGCCGAAGCAGTCCTGGGAAGGCTGAGTGGGTGGCAACATTGTGTAGAGTGTTAGGGTAGGGTGGGTGCCCCCCTCCCCCCCATGCCTTCCAATGTGATGGAGGGCATTAGACCTGGAAAACTGCGGTTTTGGATTAAAACCGAAACCGAAACCGGATTTTCCGATTTTGGTCTTGGTCATTTTTTAATACCTAGGTTTTCCCCCTTTCGAGGTGAAACCGGAACCTAACAGAGATCGGAAAACCGGAAAACCTGAAAAAAAACTGGATTTCTCCCTCACAGAGTGTGCAAGAGAAACCAGTTTCAGATGTGAAACCGGTTTCCAGACGGGAGACCAAAACCGAACCAAAGTCGACCTTTCGATTACGTTTGGTTTCGATTCCGGTTTTTCGGTTACAAAAACTGGGAAAACCGGTATTAGATAATAACCGACCCCATCTCAAGAGGCATGGGGTGGAGGGGGTCACAATGCATGGATGGATGTGTGCGTGCGAGTGTGGCTTTGTGCACATGGGCCGTGTTGTGTGCACGTGCTCACAACACGGCAGCACGCAACACAACACGACGCAACACAACATGACGCAACACAACACGACGCAACACAACATGATGCAACACAACATGACACAACACAACATGACGCAACACAACATGACGGAACACAACACGACGCAACACAACACGACATAACATAAAACGACGTAACACAACACGACGCAGCACAACAGGACCTAACACAACACGACGTAACACAGCATGACGCAACACAACACGACGCAACACAACACGACGGAACACAACATGACGCAACACAACACGACCTAACACAACACGACATAACACAACATGACGCAACACAACATGACGCAACACAACACGACGCAACACAACACGACATAACACAACACAACGCAACACAACGTGATGTAACACAAGACGACGCAACACAACACGATGCAACACAACACGATGCAACACACCACGATGTAGCACAACACACCACGACACAATACTGGTTTGTGTGCAGATGCTACGGTGGGTGTCCACACACATCGTGGGTGCTCATCCTATGCAGCAGCCACTCAGTCTACTTCCAGATGGCATTGCGTTTGTGCACACTCTCATTCAGGTGGGTATGCCGCGGCGTTGCGTGTCATGGTGTGTCGTTGCGTGTCGTGTCGTGTCGTGTCGTGCCGTGTCGTGTCGTGTCGTGTCGTCTCGTGTCGTCTCGTGTCGTGTCGTGTCGTGTCGTGTCGTGTCGTGCCGTGGCGTGCCGTGC
>SZWC01000626.1:52634-74056 GCA_023375785.1 Penium margaritaceum | reverse complement strand
CGGGGGAGGCGACGGCCACGGAGGCAACGGCAGGGGAGGCGACGGCAGGGGATGCAAGCGCCTCCGTGCGATGGAGCTAGGACTCCTGGCGAGCTTCCTCAATGCGGAGGAAGAGCTCGTATGCCCAGGGCATGAGGGTGCCCTGGGCCGCCATGGTGGAGAGGACGTCCTGGGGGTAGTGGACGAAGACGTCCGCGTACTCGCTGGTGGCGCCGCGCTTGATGGTGAAGAGCGTGGACAGGGGGGGCGGAGCAGATTTGCCGAGTCGACGGAGGATGTCCTCCGCCCGCTGCCAGTAGGCAGTGACCGTCTCGGTCTCCCCCATGTGCAGGGAGTTGAACTCCCGGAGCAGACGGCTGATCTCAGTGTCGCTGACAGGCGATGGCGCCTGGTGAGGACGTGCCATGCAGCGGCAGGGTCTGGGGTGTCGCCAGCGATGAAGTCGCTGAGGAAGGGTTCCAGGGCAAGGCGGGAGGCTGGGGGGGAGACTGGGACAAGGGCACGGACGGCACGACCAGCGTCATACAGCTGATCGGCCTGGGTGGAGCCGTAAGGGAGGGTGTGGTAGGCCCACAGACCCTCACCCTGCGCCCAGATCCGGAAGCTGAGCTCCCAGCTCTGGAACTACTCGCCGGCCTGAAGTGGCGGTGGCGGTGTCTCAAAGTCCTTCTGCCTGCAGCCGGCACCCAGATTGGGGCCAAGGACGGAGGTCACTGTCTGACGTTGGTGCTGAGTCTGCTGCTGTGCCAGGTAGTACGTGGCAGCGGACACAGCGGGGCTAGCGTGTCCTGGAGGGATGAACGACGGCAGCGTACTGGTGGCGGTTTGGGCGGCGACTGGCTGTAGCGCTGCAAGCTGCTGCGTCAAGGCGGCGAGCTGTTGCTGAAGAGCAGCGAGAGGGTCAGGGTTGCCGCCAACGTTACCAGTGGGCTACTGGTGCTGCTGCTACTACTGCAGGGGTGGCGGCTGCTGCTACTGCAGCGGCGGTGGCTGCTACAGCGGCGGTGGCTACTGCAGCGGCGGTGGCTGCTGCTGCTGCAGGGGCGGCGGCTGCTGGTGCTGTAGGGGCGGCGGCTGCTACTGCTGCAGCAGCGGTGGCTGCTGCTACTGCTGCTGCAAGGGCGGCGGCTGCTGCTGCTGCTGCAACGGAGGTGGCTGCTGCTGCTGCAGGGGCGGCAGCTGCTGTTGCTGCTGCGGCGGCGGCGGCTACTGCTACTTTGGCGGCGGCGGCTGCTGCTACTACAACGGCGGCGGGTGTTCCTGCTGCTGCTGCAGCAATCGCTACAAGAAAGGAGGGATGGGGGTCCCCCCAGCAGAGGAGGACACCTCCTCGCCGGGACTGCCAGCCATGACGTAGTGTCCCTTTTTTTGTTGTCTTTGTGTTGCTGGTGTCAGCAGGAGGTTGGGGCGGTGAAGATTCTACCCACTCTTTTGGCCTTCACCCTTTTCCTTCCCCCCCTTTTTTTGGTTTGTTGATGACGTCAGCAGTGACGTCAGCAGTGATGTCAGCAGAGGGGTGCTAACGTCAACAGCGGCAGATGTTGGGCCGCGGATGCTATTGTTGGTGCTGATGCTGCTACAGCCGCTGCTGATGCTACTGTTGCTGCTACTGCTGCCGCTGCTATAGCTGCTGCTATAGGAGTTGCTGCTGCTGCTACTGCTGCTGTTTGCTACTGCTGCTGCTGCTACTGCTGCAGCTGCTACTACTGCTGTAGCTGCTGCTGCTTTTGCTGCTGCTGCTGCTACTGCTGCTACTTGCTGCTGCTGCTGCTGTTGCTGCAGCTGCTGCTGCTATTGCTGTTGCTGCTGCAGTTGCTATTGCTACAAGTTGTTGCGGCTGCTATGGCTGCTGCAGCTCGCAGCTGCTGCTGCGTGCTACTGTTGCGTGCTACTGCAGCTGCTGCGTGCTGTTGCAGCTGCTGCGTGCTGTAGCAGGTGCTCGCTGCTGCGGCGGGTTGCTGCAACAAGCTACGGGGGTGGGGGATTTTTTTGTTGCTCCTTTTTTTGTTGTTTTTTTTTTCTTCTTGTCACAGCGGGCAGCAGCGCGCTGTCTGCTGCGAGCAGCGGGCTGCTGCTCGCCTAGCAGCAGCGAGCTGCTGCTCGCTGGCAGTAGCGGGCTGCTGCTCAATGCTCGCTCGCTACGAGCAGCGAGCAGCAGCAGCCGCGGCTGGTAGCTACCAGCTACTGCTCGCTGCTGCTGCTGCTGCAGCTGGCTGCTGCTACTTCTGCAGCTGGCTACTGTTGCAGCTCGCTGTAGCAGCTGTTGCAGCTCGCTGCTGCTGCTGCACGCTGCTGCAGCGGCTGCGTGCTGCGCCTACTGCCTGCTGCCACTGCGCGTTGCTGCTTCGAGCTGCTGCTGCGCGCTACTACTTCTGCTGCGCGCTACTACTACTGCTGCTGCGAGCTGCTGCTGCTGCGGGCTGCTGTGAGCTGCTGCTTCTGCCTGTTGCTAGTGGTGGTGCCAGTCATTGCACCTGGGTGACCTTGCCGCTTGCGTCGTCGCCCGCAGATGTCAGACGCCGCCTGCCGCTCACCTTCTCGCGTCACGCGTGGGGGTCAGTGTTGCCGAAGAATTTCGGCAGCATTTCCCCTGGCCCAGTGGCCTCGGGAAAAAATCTGACGCCGCCACCAGGCGGGTCAATGGTGCCGGGAAAAATCCGGCCGCATTTCCCCTGCACTGGCGCGTATGGGGGTCCGCCGGCGTTGTCTGGCACCTGTTCGCCAGTCTTCTGCTGCTGCTGCTGCTACGCTCTGGCTCTGATACCAAAGTGGAAAGCCTAGGCAGCAGGTTGGGACAGCAGCATTGTTGATGCAGCGTGCGGGCTTCCACGCTCGTTGCTTAAGTCAGTTGGCCCCTCAGTCTGCTGCTCTAGAGTCTAAGTCTGGAAGCTCTGGGTTTGTTACTCAGAAACGCGTGCGCCAGAGTTAGCGCCAGAAAACAGCTGAAAACTGAAAGTAACTGGTTAGGAATGAGGAATGAGCAACAATGGGAGAACCCTCCAAGTTCTAGCTCCCCCCCACTAGTGTAGAAGTTGTTACTCAGCTAACCAGCCAATCAGAAAATAGTTGTGGACCTATTTTCTGGCAGGCTGGGTTTTCTCAGTGAGCCCTGCCAGACGCCCGACAGCCCAAAACCTGGGCGTTGTCCGTTTTGCCTGAAAACTGGACCATACCATAAAACTGACGCTGCGATCGCAGTCGTGCGGTTAGAATCAGCTAGAAAAATAGTAGCAGAGAGTTATGGCTGCCCGAACCCAGGCAGCGCCTACGGCAGTCCATGATGCCGAACAGGGTCATGCAGTATGCAATAAGGACGCTAGGCAAAGCATGACGACACAGACGCGACGGGACGCGCTAGACGCATGCAGACAAAAATTGCGGTGGCAGTGACCGCCGGCAGCATGACCGCCGAGGAGGACTGCCGATGGAGCTGAGCACGTTGCCGAAGAGGGGAGGCTCCTGCGAACCGCGAGTAGACCTCAGCGTGCATCGGCTCCACCGGATGATGCTCCATCAGCGTCGAGTCTCGCCGTCTGTCATCTGCACGCCGATGTGCACAAGCCGGGAGGACACAACAGAGCACAATGAGGGATGCGCAAAAACCAACATCTCTCTCTCTCTCTCTCTCTCTCTCCCTCCCCCTCTCTCTCTCTCTCTCCCTTCCTCCCTCCCTCCCTCCCTCCCTCCCTCCTTTCCTTCCTCCCTCCATCCCTGCCTCCCTCCCTCCCTCCCTCCCTCCCTCCCTCCCACCGTGCCTCCCTCCCTGCNCAGCGTGCTGACTTCTTGACGAAGGCACTTGCTCGCGGAAAGTTCCTGGTGGCCATTCGTTCTGTTGGGCTTCGCCCCATGCGTGAGAGTGGTTGAGTGTGGGATGTTCCTTTACGTCTCATTTGTTCGTGTCACTCACTATTGTGTTCGTACAAGTGTTGCACGCATATCGACATGCGTACCATCGGGTCATGGGGGAGTGTTGTGCTTTGTGCCGTTCTTGTACAGTTTACTGTGACCACTCGGCCGTGTCCATACTCGTGCAGATCCCTGAGGCGGGCGGCCCTGGTGACACCGGCGCGAAGACAGGCGGCGGACTACCAGCTTGGAGGTGGCCGACCACTGCACCAGAGCCCCAGATGCCACCGGGACTCTCTGTTGTGTCTTCTACATCTTGCAGGCGTCTTTCGGCAGACTGGCCATGAGGCCTATTTGCATGTTTTTGCATTGTATGCTCACTGTCTGTCGATGGATGCATGCATGTGACCAGTAGTAGCGTCCGTCTTTTGATTCTGCACGTCTAGGTTCAGACGGCGTAGCATTCTGACATGTGTGCGCAGAGTTACGGCCAAAACAGTGGTTGTGGGCCGGTTTAAGAACAGCTCTTGGACTGCCGAGTAAGACACCCGCCGTGCGCCGCGGCAGGTATTTATGCCTTGGACCTGTCATTTGTCATTCCTCTCTGCATACGCTATATTGAAGCATTCTGACACTGTGCCTTGTGTCTCCTAGCCAAACCCTTGCCGCTGTGTGTACGACCTGTGACTGTCGTCACCGTCTGATCAGGCACGGACGCCCGGTCAGCGGCTGTATTGCTAGGAAGCTTCTACGCACTTTCTCATGGTATCAGAGCAGTGAGACAGTTCTCACTGAGCTGCACAGCAGAGACGCAGCAGAGTAGCAGCAGTGAGAGTCACTGCTGCAGTAGAGTTCCTGGGGTCTGTTGGAGACGGCCGGTCGCCGTCAACGCACTCCACCCACCACGTGAGATCGCAGCTGCAGAGGCATCAGCAGCGGCGTGTACCGCCACGCAGAGGTGCGTGGTAGCTGCAGTGCACGCAGCCGCCCTCCCACAGCCGCAGCAGTAGAGGAGCAGCAGCAGAGGCGACGGTAGCAGCAGCGCAGCAGCAGCGGCCGCAGCAGCAGCGTGGCAGCAGCGGCAGCAGCAGCAACGCAGCAGTAGCATCGGCAGCAGCAGCGTAGCAGCGCCAGCGGCAGCAGCAGCACAGCAGCAGCAGCGGCAGTCGCGGCGGCCACAGCAGAGCAGCAGCGGTAGTAGCAGCAGCAGCAACGCAGCAGTGGCAGCAGCAGGAGTGCACGGCGGCGGCAGCCAGCAGCAGCTACGGCGCGTAGCAGCAGCAGCAGCAGCAACAGCAGCGCAGCCGCTGCTGCCACCGCTGCACACGCAGCTACGCAGCTGCTGCTGCAGCTGACAGCACAGCTGCAGCAGCAGCTGGGCGGAAGCTGCTGCGCAGCTTTCGTGGAGCTGCCGCGCGCCACCGCGAAGCGGCTCCACACTCGCGTAGAACCGTGACAAAAAAAAAGGAAAAAAAGAAAAAAAAGAGGGGACGAGCTGACATCAGCATTGTTGATTGCTGACGTCATCAGGTCGTGCTGATGTCAGCAACCACTTGCTGACGTCAGCATTACACTTAGCCAAATTTTCACCCAGAAAGTCAAAAGTTGCCAGAGTTTCATCTCCTCGAGAAACGCAGATGGTTTTGAAATCCGACAAAATTGACCTGTCGTCCCATAGTGAGCGGCGACATGAGTTCGTCCGACGACAAGGACAAGGGGCCAGGTGATCCCTCCCCCTCTTCTTCAGGGGTATTGAGCCCTCGATCGCAGGCCATTGCGGACCTACACAGCCAGCAGGATGAGCTGCGTCGTCTGCAGCGAGAGCAGACTGACGCGATCCGCACGCTGACTGAGCTTCTGCGTGCTCATTCCACGGCTCCTTCGCGGATTTCTGAGGGAGCTGCCGGGGGGGCGGCCTCTACCCAGCACTCGGCCCAGGTGCCTGTGACAGGTGCTCCGCCTGATTCACCTCCTGTTGTGGTTTCTCCACCACCTGATGACCTCCTTGATGACGAGCCATTCATGCCAGGCTTCGAGGATGACTCCCAGGAGCAGGAGATTCATCTTTTACAGGAGCGCCTTCGTCAGCTGCAGACGGGTACCCGACCTCCACCCGTGTCCCTGATATGACCGTCATCCGACTTCCCTGGTGATCACCATCTCCCAGGAGTTTTTTCCGTCTTCCGCCCTCCTCAGCCTACGGTTGCTCTCTCCACGGAGCGGCATCCAAAGGACTTTGAGGCACCACCTCCACGGTACGTCAGCGAGGATGGCTTCGACTGCTGGGAGATCCTGTTTCAGGTGTGGGCTACTTCCGAGGGAGTGTGGCCTTACTACCACAGCCCATACCCGTCTACAGATCCAGCACAGGCGCTGACAGCAGCTCGGGCCATGCGCGGACTTCTCTATGCCATGCCACGCGAGACTGTCGTCGACTTCCGCCCCTTCCTCGGCGAGGCTGGCACAGGCACTGGAGCCGATCCTCGTGGAGGCTGGGATCTGGCGTTGTCCCTACTGGCCGCAGAGACGCACGCCACGCNCTGACAGCAGCCCGGGCCATGCGCGGACTTCTCTATGCCATGCCACGCGAGACTGTCGTCGACTTCCGCCCCTTCCTCGGCGAGGCTGGCACAGGCACTGGAGCCGATCCTCGTGGAGGCTGGGATCTGGCGTTGTCCCTACTGGCCGCAGAGACGTACGCCACGCGTGCGTCACACATTCGTGCTTTCCACTCGCTCCGTCAGGGGACCGCGGAGCCTACGGCGGATTGCTAGCGACGCGCCATGCATATCTACACGCGTCTAGGGACCTCAAGGGGCACACAGCTGTGGGCGCTTCAGACGATCATGCTCGGAGTTCGCCTGGAGTACACCGACATCTTCACACGGTACAGCGACACTGCCCTCGAGCCTTTCTCAGCCACTCTGCAACTGCTCCCTTGGGCGCATCAGCTTTTCCTCCAGGTGACATTGGCCCGCGAGGCAGCAGTAGCGCATCAGGAGACTTTCTCGCTGCAGCAGTCATCGCATCACCACCATCTTCCCTCCTGTAGTCACCCTCATCCACCTCCATCACTACCTCATCTTCCTCCTCCTCTTTGACCTCATCTACACACACGCAGACGCAGGGCATTGCAGCACCTGCCCAGGGGAAGAAGAAGAATAGGAGGCGCGGATCGGGTCAGCAGCAGCCATCATCCTGTGGTAGTAGTGGCCGTTCCGTGCACTGCTATAACTTTGGAGGCGTCCATCGCTACACCGAGTGCCAGCAGCCGCTTGACTGGGCGCGCATCACTTGTGGGCTTCAGGCTGCTCATGCTTCTTGCACTGCGTCCGGCACGTCGCCCGCACACTCCTCAGGACGCGCGGCGACCACGACTGCAGTTGTTCCTACGTCCTCACCAGCGAGCAGCAGTGATCCAGACCCACGCGACCGCACCATCGCCGAGCTTTGTCATCTTCTGGCGCTTCGCTTTCACGGAGGTGCGAGTGTGTTGTCATCATCGAGTGGGTCACAGACTGCTTGTTCGTCCATCCTCGTGACTCGTGATGACACGTGTGGGGGAGCACAGTCCGCATGTGATGATGATGGGCCTGACTGCACTGACTGGATTCATGAGTCTCACCTTCGTGATGTACGTCGTTTCTTCCCACTAACGGCTCATCGTCCCTCTGATGCCGAGTGTTCCATTGCTCGTTGTACAGTGACGTCCATCAGTCGTGACTTCGGTGGCACTTGGATCATCGATTCCTGTGCCACCCATCACATGACGTGTCGTCGTAGTGACTTTGTGGTACTTGGTCCTGTCACGACTGTCTGTTCTGTTCGTACAGGCTCTGGTCAGTCCTTGCCGGTCCACGGAGTTGGGGTTGTATGCTTTGATGGTCCGTCTGGCCCCCTGTATCTTTTTGATGTGCTGTTTGTGCCTGATCTTGAGCTCAGTCTGCTGTCTGTGCGTGCCTGCACTCTGATGGGTCTCTCTGTTGAGCATACCGCTGATTCGACGACTGTGACTCCTCTTGACACCCGTAGCATTGTCCTGCGTGCTTCAGTTATAGATGATTTGTATCGCATTGCTTGGCCCTCCTCCCCTTGCTCTCCCTCCTCCTGTGGTCGCTTTTTTGTCACTGGTGTTCTATCCCCGGAACACTAGCGGTTGCTTCACCGTCGTCTATGCCACGTGGGCTCCGACACTGTGTCAAAGCTCATTCGGACACAGCCTGCTCTCGGTCTTGACGTGGCTTCTTTTGAGAAGCCACCCAAGACCGACTGTCTTTTTTGCGCTCAGGGGAAGATGCATAGGTGCACTTACCCTGATTCGCGTTCCCGAGCACTGAGCCCTCTCGAGTTGGTCCACTCGGACCTGCTCGGTCCTCTCCCGGTCGAGTCCCTGTCCGAGAGGGGCCGGTATGTACTGACGCTGACTGATGACTTCACCCGGATGCGGTGGGTCTACAGTCTGCGTCTGAAGAGCGACGCCGCCCTTGCGGTTCGGCTCTGGCTCGTGATGGCTGAGCGTCAGTCTCGCCACATGCTACATACCTTTTGCTCGGATCGTGGTGGCGAGTTCCTCGGTGAGATGGACTCCTTCTTTGCTGAGCACGGAATTTTTCACCAGGTCTCCGCTCCTGCTACCCCACAGTAGAACGGTGTATCTGAGCGCTGGAACCGCACCATGGAGGATGCGGTTCGTGCCATGCGGTCTGAGTGCGGTCTCCCGGAGTCCTTCGCCTTCGAGGGCTTCGCCTACATGACTTGGGTCTGGAACCGCCTCCCGCATGGTCCGCTTCTGGATCATGTTACACCGTACGAGCTCTGGTTTGGCCACCGTGCTGATCTTCGTCTCGCTCGCGTCTGGGGTTCCCTGGCCTCCGTGTGGTACACCGAGGATCAGCAGGGGTCCAAGGTCTCNGCCATGCGGTCTGAGTGCAGTCTCCCGGAGTCCTTCGCCTTCCAGGGGTTCGCCTACATGACTTGGCTCTGGAACCGCCTCCCGCATGGTCCGCTTCCGGATCATGTTACACCGTACGAGCTCTGGTTTGGCCACCGTGCTGATCTTCGTCTCGCTCGCGTCTGGGGTTCCCTGGCCTCCGTGTGGTACACCGAGGATCAGCAGGGGTCCAAGGTCTCCCCTCGGGGTCGCTTGTGTGCCTTCATCGGCATCTCCCCGTGGTCAAAGGCCTGGCGCTATTGGGACCCCACTCGCCGTCGTGTCATTGAGTCCCGTGACGCGCTGTTTTTTGAGTCACTCACATACCGTGATCTGACTTCGATCACAACCCTCTCTGCCGCTCATGTCCCTTCCTGTGAGGGTCCTCGGCGGATGGGGGAGACTTCTCCGCCAGCGACCATTCCTCGTCAGGCTGATGTGTCCGCTCGAGTCCCCTTTCGGCTATCATTGCCGTCGGTCCAGAGATCCCGCCTGTTCAGCCTGTTTCACACCCCACAGGTACCGCTGCTTTCACGCCTCCTCCTGCACCATCACCTGTGTCTACTGGCACCCCAATTCCGGCGTCTGACCCAGTCCAGCCCACTCTTTTCCCTACATCGGCTGGCACTCCTGTCTCAGTGTCCGGGCCAGCCTTGCCTGCCGTCACACCCAGATCTGTGTCCCCCACACACGCATCTCCTCGCACGGCATCTCCGGCTGCCTCGTCTCAGCCCTTACCAGCTGTGGTCGTACCTGTCCCTATGGTCGTACCTATTCCTGAGCCTAAGGTGCGCCCCTCGACCTCCGGTTACTCCCGTGAGCCCGGTGGCCGCCTTCGACCACTGGATTCCGGAGCTTAGCGAGCGTCAGGTCCCGGACCCAGGCGTTCCTCTCGTAGCATCGTGAGTGGTGATCCAGGCACAAAGGCCTTAGGCCTGAGTGTCCGCACTGAGCTTTCAGAGGTACACCCAGCGTGCCCCATAGGGCACGACCCGGTCACTCACGAGTTCCATATCGCCTGTGACGCAGCATCTGATCTCGTGGCCCTCAGGCCTGACACTGAGGCATGTGCACTTGCCACACAGAGTTCCCCCTCTATGGCGCCTGACCCGGGCACATTGAGGGAGGCTTTCTCATCGCAGGATGCTGATGCCTGGCGATATGCTTGCGAGGATGAGCTTCGTGCTATCCGAGAGCATAGAGTCTACGAGCTGGTCGACCTTCCCCCTGGGAAGAAGGCGATTTAGGTCAAGTGGGTCTTTCGCAAGAAGGTGAAGCCGGATGGCTCACTGGAACGCTACAAGGCCCGCTTGGTCGTCAAGGGGTATTCTCAGATTGAGGAAGTCGATTACAGTGACACCTTTGCCCCTGTTGGCCGCATGACCTCAGCTCGAGCTGTGTTCGGAGTAGTGGCTGAGCATGACTGGGAACCGCACCAGATGGATGTGAACAACGCGTTCCTCCATGGCTCTCTGGATGAGGAGATATACGTGGCTCATCCACCAGGCTTTGAGGACGGTGACAAGGTCTGGCGCTTGCGCAAGTCCTTGTACGGCCTCAAGCAATCTCCACGGTGTTGGAACCGGGAGATCATTGGTACCTTGACTCACGCAGGATACGTACAGAGCGAGGCAGACCCCTCGCTCTTCATCCTACCGACACCCGAGTGGTTCACCGCCATCCTGGTCTATGTTGATGACCTTCTGATTGTGTCTCCGTCCCTGGAGGCCGTGAAGGAGGCCAAGGCTGTCCTGCAGACTGCCTACAGGATGAAGGACCTCGGTCCTGCATCGGTGTTTCTTGGTATGGAGATCGTGCGAGATCATAGACATCGGACACTGTTGCTGCATCAGGCCCGATACGCACGAGTTTTGGGGGAGCGCTTCAACGATCTCCTTGGTGCAGTGCCATCCGCTTCCACACCTCTTACACCCGATGGGCAGGATGCCCTGAAGGTGGATGATCCTACACAGCTGGGGGAGACAGTGGACGTGACCTTGTACCTCCGTCTCATCGGATCTCTGATGTACCTGGCCACCACCACGCGTCCTGACATCGCATTCGCCGTCAACCTCCTCGCTCAGTTCCCGCAGGCGCCACGTGCAAGAGCCCTTCACGCGGCTGTGCGAGTGTACGGTACGTGGTCTCCACGACGTACCTCGGACTCTGCTTTTGCCGGCAGTGTTCGGTGGTCCTTGACGGCTACACTGACAGTGACTGGGCTTGGAGCCCTGATGGGCGCAGTCGTACTGGCTACGTGTTTCTGCTCGGTGGTACCGCTTTGTCTTGGCGAANCAGGATGCCCTGAAGGTGGATGATCCTACACAGCTGGGGGAGACAGTGGACGTGACCTTGTACCTCCGTCTCATCGGATCTCTGATGTACCTGGCCACCACCACGCGTCCTGACATCGCGTTCGCCGTCAACCTCCTCGCTCAGTTCTCGCAGGCTCCACGTGCGAGAGCCCTTCACGCGGCTGTGCGAGTGGTACGGTACGTGGTCTCCACGCCGTACCTCGGACTCTGCTTTCGTCGGCAGTGTTCGGTGGTCCTTGACGGCTACACTGACAGTGACTGGGCTTGGAGCCCTGATGGGCGCAGTCGTACTGGCTACGTGTTTCTGCTCGGTGGTACCGCTTTGTCTTGGCGAAGCGGGAAGCAGGGCTACATTGCACGTAGCTCGTCAGAGGCAGAGTATGTTGCTTTGGGCGCAGGGGCTGCTGAGGCAGTATGGCTGCAACACTTGTTTCTTGAGCTTGGGCAGTCAGTACCCGCCATTGTGCTGCGTTGCGACAACCAGAGTGCTCTCGCCATTGCGGAGAACTCTAGTGTTTTTCATGCTCGCACAAAGCACATTGCGGTTGAGCATCACTTCGTTCGTGATCTGGTGGAGCGACGCGTGATCTCCATCATGTGGGTTGGTACTGACACGCAGCGTGCTGACTTCTTGACGAAGACACTTGCTCATAGAAAGTTCCTGGTGGCCATTTGTTTTGTTGGGCTTCGCCCCGTGCGTGAGAGTGCTTGAGTGTGGGATGTTTGTATGCGTCTCATTTGTTTGTGTCACTCACTATTGTGTTCGTACCCGTGTTGCACGCGTATGGACATGCGTACCATCGGGTCATGGGGGAGTGTTGTGCTTTGTGCCGTTCCTGTACAGTTTACTGTGACCACTCGGCCGTGTCCATACTCGTGCAGATCCATGAGGCAGGCGGCCCTGGTGACACCGACGCGATGACAGGCGGCGAACTACCAGCTTGGAGCTGGCTGACCACTGCACCAGAGCCCCAGATGCCACCGAGACTCTCTGTTGTGTCTTCTACATCTTGCAGGCGTCTTTCGGCAGACTGGCCATGAGGCCTATTTGCATGTTTTTGCATTGTATGCTCACTGTCTGTCAATGGATGCATGCATGTGACCAGTCGTAGTGTCCGTCTTTTGACTCTGCACGTCTAGGTTCAGACGGCATAGCATTCTGACATGTGTGCGCAGAGTTACGGCCAAAACAGTGGTTTTGGGCCGGTTTTAGGACAGCTCTTGGACTGCCGCGTGCGACACCCGCCGTGCGCCGCGGCAGGTATTTATGCCTTGGACCTGTCATTNCTCCATCCCTCCCTCCCTCCCCTCCATCCCTCCCTCCTTCCTCTCCATCCCGCCCTTCCTCCTTCCCCTCCATCCCTCCTCCTCTCTCTCTTTCTCTAAATGGAAAACCTAGACGGCAGGTTGGGGCAGCAGCGTTGTTGATGCAGCGTGCGGGCTTCTACGCTCGTTGCTTAAGTCAGCTGCCCCCTCAGTCCGCTGCTCAAGAGTCTAAGTCTGGAAGCTCTGGGGTTTGTTACCCAGAAACGCGCGCGCCAGAGTTAGCGCCAGAAAGCAGCTGAAAACTGAAAGCAATTGGTTAGGAATGAAGAATGAGCAACAATGGGAGACCCCTCCAAGTTCTAGCTCCCCCCCACTAGTGTAGAAGTTGTTACTCAGCTAACCAGCCAATCAGAAAATAGCTGTGGACCTATTTTCTGGCAGGCAGGGTTTTCTCGGTGAGCCCTGCCAGACGCGCGACAGCCCAAAACACGGGCGTCGTCCGTTTTGCCTGAAAACTGGACCATACCATAATACCGACGCTGCGAACGCAGTCGTGCGGTCAGAATCAGCTCAAAAAATAGTACCAAAGAGTTATGGCTGCCTGAACCCAGGCAGTGCCTACGGTGGTCCATGATGCCGAACAGGGCCATACAGCATGCAACAAGGACCCTAGGCAGAGCGTGACGACGCAGACGCGACGGGATGCACTGGACGCATGCAGACAGCAATTGCGTTATTAGTGACCGCCGGCAGCACGACCGCCAAGGAGGCCTACCGATGGAGCTGAGCACGTTGCCGGAGAGAGGAGGCTCCAGCGAACTGTGAGTAGACCTCAGCGTGCGTCGACTCTACGGATGACGCTCCATCAACGTCGAGTCTCGCCGTTAGTCATATGCACGCCGATGTACACAAGCCGGGAGGACACAACAGAGCACAATGAGGGATGCGCAAAAACCAACACTCCCCCATGACTCACAGGCATAGTGTACATGGGTGGAGAGAGAAACGGTCAACATCCAGACTCCCCCAAGGTACGCAGAGACGGAGGCAGAGACAAAGAGGGCAACTCACGGACGCACGCCGACTGAACTCACAGGCTTCTTGAACGAGTCCCGCTTGAGTACCTTGGTCAGGAAGTCAGCCAGCTGTCGTGCTGTATCAACCCATACGATGCTGATGCTGCCGTCATGCAACAACGAACGCACATAGTGATATTGAACATTGATGTGCTTTGTGCGTGTGTGATGCACACCGTCATTGTCGGCAATGGCCATGGCACTCTCATTGTCACAATGCAAGGTGATGGATGCGACAGACTTATGCAACTCAGACATCAAATGACGCAACCACACACTCTCACACGCGCTTGAGCCAAGGGCCACGTACTCAGCCTCAGGAGTGTTGTGTGCAATGCACCCCTGCTTGCCACTGCGCCAGGACACAGCTGTGCCGCCGACCAGAAAGATCCAGCCCGTGCAACTCTTACCGTCTAGAATGCCGGCCCAGTCACTATCGGTGTAGCCCACTGCGACGACGGATGGCTGACGGCGGAACATGAGACCTCACCGAGGAGTCGAGACGACATAGCGCAGCACTCGGATCGTGACCTCAAACTAGAGGTGACGCGGTTCCTGAAAGAATTGACCCAGGAGATTGACGGCAAACGCGATGTCTGGACGCGTCGTCGTCGCCAGGAACATCAGTGACACGATGACTCGCAGATACGTGGTCACATCAACTGGCTCCCCCACAACAGCTGGGTCATGACTCTTCAGCTTCACCTGGCCATCGGGTGACATGGGTGAAGATGCGCTAGGCACGAGGGGCAGGTCCTTGGCGAAGCGAATGGACAGGGTCTGCACATAGGCAGCCTGGTGGACGTGCACAACGTCCTGGGAGCGATCATGCTCGAGCTCCATCCCCAGGAAGACTCGGGCAGACTCGAGATCCTTCATCTGGTAAGCGGCGTGCAGCAAGTCCTTGACACGCTGCATGGCGGCCGCGTCTGGCGACGCAATGAGGAGGTCTGACCTCGCGGGCTGACGAACAGTGCGGGGTCAGCGGTGCTGCGCTGGAAGCCGCCACGGAGAATCGTGCTGTTGATCTCCTGGTTCCAGCACCAAGGCGACTGCTTCAGGCCATAGAGGGCCTTCCGCAGCCGCCAATCTCTCCCAGTGTCGTCGTCGAAGCCTGGGGGTTGCGTCATGTAGAGCTCTTCACCCTCCAGTGAGCCATGGAGGAAAGCGTTGCTCACGTCCATCTGATGCAGCTCCCACCCGTGCTGGGCAACCGGGCTGAAGAGCGCCCGACTAGTGGAAAATCGACAGACTGGGGCAAAGATTTGGTCGTAATCGACCCCAGGGACCTGAGCAAACCCCTTTGCTGTGAGGTAGGCCTTGTACTTGTCCAAGGATCCGTGAGGCTTCCACTTACGCCGAAAGACCCACTTGGCATCAATGGCCTTCCGACTTGGAGGGAGGTCGACGAGGTCATACACGTGGTGCTATCGGATAGCAGCGAGCTCCTCGGCGCAGGCAGCATCCTAATGTGCGGCCTCAGGGGAGACTCGAGCCTTGCGTAGGGTGGCTGGGTCCTCTGGGCGCGCTGTGGACTGGACTTAGAGGGCGTGTGCATCACGAGCCCCAGGTGGGATGCAGGCGAGTGCAGCCACAACTGCATGCCGATGCTCGTGATGAAGCATGGCGTAGCCCAATGCAGAACCCGGGTGAAGGTCTGGGATGATGGCGGAAGTGGTCAGGTCGAGAGCCTTTGTGCCAGGGTCCCCACTCACGACCATGGGAGTGGAGGAGACATGTGGAGCCACAGGGTGTCGAGGCGCCACGGGACGCGGTGCGATGGTCTGCGCGCTCATTGTCGGCCGAGGTCGGAGGCTGCCTCATGGGCCACGTGTGTAGCATTGTCGGGCAGAAGATGGCCCTGAGTCCGACGGGTCGACGGAGGCGGACGGGGCTACTGGTCCGGAGGAGCCACCAGACGCGACAGGCACTGCTGGCCCGGAGGGGCTAGTTGGCCCACAGGAGCCAACAGATGCGACAGGCGCTGCTGGCCCGGAGGGGCCAGCGGACGTGACAGGGGCTGCTGGCCCGGAGGGGCCAGCGGACACGACTGGGGCTGCCGGCTCGGAGGGGCAAGCGGACGTAATAGGGGCTGCTGGCCCTGAGGGGCTAGCGGACACGACTGGGGCTGCCGGCCCGGAGGGGCCAGCGGACGTGACAGGGGCTGCTGGCCCGGAGGGGCCAGCGGACACGACTGGGGCTGCGGGCCCGGAGGGGCCAGCGGACGTGACAGGGGCTGCTGGCCCGGAGGGGCCTGCGGACACAACTTGGGCTGCCGGCCCGGAGGGGCGAGCGGACGTGACTGGGGCTGCTGGCCCGGAGGGGCCAGCGGACGCGACTGGGGCAGCTGGTCCGGAGGGGCCAGCAGATGCGATAGGAGCTGCGGGCCCAGAGGGGCCAGCAGACGCGACTGGGGCTGTCGGCCCGGAGGGGCCATCAGAAGCGACTGGGGCTGTCGGCCCGGAGGGGCCAGCGGACACGACAGGTGCTGCTGGCCCCGAGGGGCCAGCAGACATGACAGGGGCTGTCGGCTCACAGGGACGGAGTGATGTGTCACCCGGAAGCGACAGGACGGAGGACGGACTCACCACTCCCCCACGCGACAAGAGGGACACAGATGAGCTGGAGCGGATGAGGTCGCGGGGAAACAGGTCCTCAAAGAAGAGGGCATCGCGGGACTCGAAGATGTAGTGTCGGGATGGGTCCCAGAAGCGCCAGGCCTTGGACTGACGAGACATACCGAGGAAGGTGCAGGGGCGTCTGCGGGGGGCGAGCTTGCCGCCCTGCTGTGGGGCGGGCAGCCACACAACGGCTACGCGGCCCCAGACGTGAGCCGGGTGGAGGTCAGCGCGCCGACCGCACCAGTGCTGGTAGGGCGTGAACTGGCGGGGAAGGGGACTATGGGGGACCCGGTTCCAGACCCAGGTCATGTAGGCCATGGCTTCAACATAGAAGCCATCGGAGATACCGGACTCGACCCGCATGGTGCGAACGGCGTCGGCCATGGTACGGTTCCACCGCTCGGAGACGCCGTTCTGGGCGGGTGTGTAGGGCGCAGACGTCTCATGGTGGATCCCGCGGGAGGCGANGTGGGGGACCCGGTTCCAGACCCAGGTCATGTAGGCCATGGCTTCAACATAGAAGCCATCGGAGATACCGGACTCGACCCGCATGGTGCGAACGGCGTCGGCCATGGTACGGTTCCACCGCTCGGAGACGCCGTTCTGGGCGGGTGTGTAGGGCGCAGACGTCTCATGGTGGATCCCGCGGGAGGCGAGAAAGGTCGTGGCCTCACCCAGGTACTCGCCACAGCAATCGGAGAGAAAACGGTGAAGGGGGCGGCCAGACTCGTGCTCTGCAAGGACAAGCCAGTCCTGAATGGTTCGGGCGACATCGCTCTTCTGCCGAAGGCAGAAGACCCAACGGTAGCGAGAGTAGTCGTCCGTAAGAGTGAGGACATAGCGGCCACGTTCACCAACAGACTCGGTGGGGAGAGGGCCCATGACGTCCGAGTGGACAAGGTCAAGAGGGGCGGATGCACGGGAGGAAGAGAGGGGGTATGTGGACCGATGCGTCTTCCCCTGAGTGCAATCAATGCACTCAGTGGGGCACGGGAGAGGGAAAGTCTCCAGGTCAAGGCCCTTGGACGGCTGGGTGCGGAGCATGCTTTCTACGGCGGCAGAGTGGACGTGGCAAAGGCGGCGGTGCAAGAGGCGGGTGTGCTGAGGAGAAAGCGTGCTGGTGACAAACACATGACCCGTGGAGGCCGACAGGGAGGAGACGGGAGGGGAAGAGGAGAGGCGAGGAACGTGCCACAAGTTGCCATGGGCGGTGGCGTGCAGTACGACAAGACCAGACGGACGCAACGACATAGTGCCGACACCACGCGAGTGCACAACGTCCATGCTCATGCGGTCAAGGGCAGTCACGGACAGGAGGCTGAGCTCGAGACCAGGGACGAAGAGAACATCGGTCAGAAAGACGTCACCGGCCGGACCACGGAAACGAACGACGCCAACACCACGGACAGGCAACACCTGTCCGGAACCCGTCCGGACACCGGAGACATCGCCGACAGGACCNGAGGAACGTGCCACAAGTTGCCACGGGCGGTGGCGTGCAGTACGACAAGACCAGACGGACGCAACGACACAGTGCCGACACCACGCGAGTGCACAACGTCCATGCTCATGCGGTCAAGGGCAGTCACGGACAGGAGGCTGAGCTCGAGACCAGGGACGAAGAGAACATCGGTCAGAAAGACGTCACCGGCCGGACCACGGAAACGAACGATGCCAACACCACGGACAGGCAACACCTGTCCGGAACCTGTCCGGACACCGGAGACATCGCCGACAGGACCAAGCATACTGAAGGCCTCACGAGAGGCCGTCATGTGATGCGTGGCCCCGGAGTCGATGATCCAGGTCTGAGCAGGGTCCTGGACACGGGTCGCCAGATCACTCACGGTCACATGGCAGCAAGCGAGTGATGCGGACGCAGTGGAAGGAGGCACGAAACGAGACTGCCAATCATCAAGCCACGCAATGTCATCAAGGAGTGGGGTGGAGGAGACTAGAGGAGACAACAAGACAGACGGGGAAACGGGACACGACCGCAGCTCAGTCTCAGTCATACAGGGATGGGCCGGAGGGCAGGAGGTGACGCAACTCGCACTTCCCTGGGGAGGAGGGCGAGGCAAGCCAAGCTGGAGCGCGATGAACTACTCCAGCTGACGCTCACGGGAGGACGGCCCAGGAGTGTAGAAGGAGTGCAGAGTGACGGTGCCGGAGCCCGGGTATTTGGAGGGCTGAGCCGGCGAAGGAAGCGGGGGTGTCGACGGCTGAGGGTAGTGTTGCTGCGGGTAGTACTGCTGCGGCGCGGGTGTCTACGAGACAGGCGGAGCTGTCGGAGTGGTAGAGCTGCTGGATGAGGTCAGAGTGTCAGGACCAGCAGCAGCGACGGCGGTAGAGGCAAGGCGGCGCTCTCGCTGGCGGTGCATGGTGGCGATGACGCGCGCCTCGTCCGTCGGGAGAGGGCACGTGTACCACCCGTGCCCGGGCTGGCCACAGTTGTGGCAGACCGAGCCACCACCGCTGGACCCGGTCGGTGACTACTGCTGCTGCTGTTACGGTGGACCCTTGCCTTTCTTGTTCCGACTTTTCTTCTTTTTCCCCGAAGACAATGAGGTAGCTGCGACGGGGGAGGCGACGGCCACGGAGGCAACGGCAGGGGAGGCGACCGCAAGGGATGCAATGGCCTCCGTGCGATGGAGCTGGGACTCCTGGCGAGCTTCCTCAATGCGGAGGAAGAGCTCATATGCCCAGGGCATGAGGGTGCCCTGGGCCTCCATGGTGGAGAGGACGTCCTGAGGGTAGTGGAAGAAGACGTACGCGTACACGCTGGTGGCGCCGTGCTTCATGGTGAGGAGTGCGGACAGAGGGGGCAGAGTAGATTTTCCGAGTCGACAGAGGATGCCCTCCGCCCGCTGCCAGTAGGTAGTGACCGTCTCGGTCTCCCCCATGTGCAGGGAGTTGAACTCTCGGAGCAGAAGGCTGATCTCAGCGTCGCTGGACAGGCGATGGGGCCTGGTGAGGACGTGCCATGTGGCTGCCGGGTCTGGGAAGTCGCTGAGGAAGGGCTCCAGGGCAAGGTGGGAAGCTGGGGGGACGCGTGGTACAAGGGCATGGACGGCCCGACCAGCGTCATACAGCTGATCGGCCTGGGTGGAGTCGTAAGGGAGGGTGTAGTAGGCCCACAGACCCTCACCCTGCGTCCAGATCCGGAAGCTGAGCTCCCAGCTCCGGAACTGCACGCCGGCCTGAAGCGGCGGCGGCGAGCTGTTGCTGAAGAGCAGCGAGAGGGTCGGGGTTGCCGCCAACGTTACCAGTGGGCTGCTGCTGCTGTTGCTGCTACTGCTGTAGGGGTGGCGGCTGCTGCTGCTGTAGTGGCGGCGGCTGCTGCTGCTGAGGCGGCGGCGGCTGCTACTGCTGCTGCTGGTTTGGTTGCTGTTGGTGCGGCGGCGACACTCGCTATTGCCGTGGCGGTGGCGGTTGGTCCTGCTGCTGCGGCGGCGGCTGTTGCTGCTGCGGTGGCGGCGGCTGCTGCTGTTGTAGCGGCGGCAGGTGCTACTGCTGCTGTTGCTGCAGTCATTGCAAGAAAGGAGGGATAGGGGTCCCCCCAACAGAGGAGGACCTCTCCTTGCCGGGACTACCAGCCATGATTCAGTGTCCCTTGTGTTTTTTTTTCTTCGTTGTCTTTGTGTTGCTGATTGTCAGCGGGAAGTTGGGGTGGTGGGGATTCTACCCACCCCTTTGGCCTTCCCCCTTTCCCTTTTCCCCCCGTTTTTTTGTTGATGACGTCAGTAGTGACGTCAGCAGTGACGTCAGCAGAGGGGTGCTGATGTCAACACAGGGGTGCTGACGTCAGTAGCGGCGGTTGCTAGGGCCGCTGCTGCTGCTGTTGCTGCTGATGCTGCTGCAGCCGCTGCTGTTGCTGCTACTACTGCTGTTTGCTACTGCTGCTGCTACTGCTCCTGCTGCTAGTGCTACTGCTATTGCTGGTACTACTGTTGCTATTGCTACTGCTGCTGTTTGCTACTACTGCAGCAGCAGCTGCTGTTGCTGCTGCTGCAATTGCTATTGCTATTGCTGCTGCAGTTGCAGTTGCAGCTGTTGTTGTTGTGAGCTGCTGCGGCTGTTGTGGCTGTTGCAGCTCGCTGCTGCTTCTGCGCGCTACTGCAGCACCTACATGCTGCAGCAGTTGCTCGATGCTGCGGCGGGCTGCTGCACTGAGCTGCGGGGGTGGGGGAATTTTTTGTTGCCCAGTTTTTTTTGTTTTTTTTTTCCTTTGTCACAGCAGGCAGCAACCCGCTGTCTGCTGCGAGCAGCGGGCTGCTGCTCGCTTGGCAGCAGCGAGCTGCTACTCGCTGGCAGCTATGGGTTGCTGCTTGCTGCTCGCTCGCTGCGAGCAGTGAGCAGCAGCAGCCCCGGCTGGCAGCTGCCAGCTGCTGCTCGCTGCTGCTGCTACTACAAGCGGCTGCTACTGCAGCTCGCTGAAGCGGCTGCTGTAGCTCGCTGCTGCTGCTACTACTGCACGCTGCTGCAGCTACTGCGTGCTGCGAATTTCGCCTACTACCGTTGCGGGCTGCTGCTGTGAGCTGCTGCTACGGGCTGCTGCTGTTGCTGCGCGCTACTGCTGCTGCTGTTGCTGCGAGCTGCTGCTGCTGCGGGCTGCTGCGAGCTGCTGCTTTTGCTTGTTGCTGCTGGTGGTGCCAGTCACTGCACCTGGGTGACGTTGCCGCTTGCATCGTCGCCCGCAGACGTCAGACGCCGCCTGCCACTCACCTCCTCGCATCATGTGTGGGGGTCAGTGCTGTCGGCAGCATTTCCCCTGGCCCAGTGGCCGTGGGAAAAAATCTGACGCCGCCACCAGGCGGGTCAATACTGCCGGAAAAAGTCCGGCAGCATTTCCGCTATACTGGTGCGTATAGGGGTCCACCGGCGTTGTCTGGCACCTGTTTGCCAGTCTTCTACTGCTGCTGCTATGCTCTGGCTCTGATACCAAAATGGAAAACCCAGGCAGCAGGTTGGGGCAGCAGCGTTGTTGATGCAGCGTGTGGGCTTCCACGCTCGTTGCTTAAGTCAGCTGCCCCCTCAGTCTGCTGCTCTAGAGTCTAAGTCTGGAAGCTCTGGGTTTGTTACTCAGAAACGCGCGCGCCAGAGTTAGCGCCAGAAAGCAGCTGAAAACTGAAAGCAACTGGTTAGGAATGAAGAATGAGCAACAATGGGAGACCCCTCCAAGTTCTAGCTCCCCCCCACTAGTGTAGAAGTTGTTACTCAGCTAACCAGCCAATCAGAAAATAGTTGTGGACCTATTTTCTGGCAGGCAGGGTTTTCTCGGTGAGCCCTGCCAGACGCCCGACAGCCCAAAACCCGGGCGTCGTCCGTTTTGCCTGAAAACTGGACCATACCATAATACCGACGCTGC
>SZWC01000625.1:295852-302900 GCA_023375785.1 Penium margaritaceum | reverse complement strand
GGATGGATGGATGGATGGATGGATGGATGGATGGATGGATGGATGGATGGATGGATGGATGGATGGATGGATGGATGGATGGATGGATGGATGGATGGATGGATGGATGGATGGATGGATGGATGCACAGGTTCCTGAGGAATCCGTTTGCACATCACATCAAGCAAAGCAGCTCTGTAATGGATGAACATACACTGGGTTTGCCTCCCACCCTTCATTTATGAAGTGGTTCAGGACAAGGGTTATTCACCTGATTGATGACAATGGGATTTGAAGTATCCTCGATAGTGACATCCCTGAACACGATGTTCCGCACCATGCCATAACCTCCCGGGTATGTCTTGATTCTCAGTCCATTTTGCAGTGACCGCATCGTTACGTTTGACACAAAAACATCGCTCACACACCCCACTCCAAAGCCCGCACCAAGTGATCCAATGCTGCACAAGAAAACGAGGTGTTGAGTGGAGAAGTAGTAGATCAAATAAATGGATTTGAATGAAAGCAAAAGAATAGAAAGAGGTTTGTGAAGTAAGAGGCTCAAGAGACCAGAGCGCCAGGTGGGTGGGAGAAGCTTTAGGTCTCTGATTGCACATCCAGTTTACGTAAAATTTAATTTAATTTATTGAGAAATGTAGCTGCCATCACAATCCACAGTCGGTAGCACAGCCATTGGAAGTGTTGTCTCATGCAGAAAGTCATTCTGTGAAACTGCAATCCTTACTTTGTAATGGAGGATTCCCCTTTGTGAGGGTTGCAGTAAAGCGCTGGAGTACATAAAGAGAGTTGATTTTTCCTCCCTCATAACCTAAAGAGACACATTTTATTTCAGGTACACCGTACCTGGTATGTCTGACCCACAAATCTCCACTCTCTGCTTTCTCAACTCGCATCCCTCCCACCTTTGCTTGCAGTTCCCCTCCGTCAAGTATTTTTCCTTCAGACCTCCCCTCCTCCCCTCTTCTCTATGACCATGCAAATTCCTTACTGTTCCTCGCCACTTTCCTCCCTCTTGTCTTCCCCCCAACCCGCCTGTGCCTGCTTCGTGAAACCATCACCTCACTCCTTGCATTCTTTCCTGACACTTTTCTTGATCCCAGCAGCCCTCGTCATGACTTCCTCCATGACTTTGTTGCAGTAGAAGCAGCAGGCATTGACCTTCCAGCGCAAAACAAGCTACGATTCTGCTACTGATGAATTCACCAGCGACCAGTGGACTCACGCGACTCGTGACATACCTGATGCCATGTCCCGCGTTGAGCACGCAGTTGGTGATGCTGATGTTGCTAACGCCAGAGCTGATGGCCACGTTATCATCACCTGTTGCGCAAGCAACAAAGCAGAGGCATAAGTAAAACCAGTTTTTTCCTCCCCGTCTCCTGTTCCCACACCAGTTCACCACACCAGGTCACCATACCAGGTCCATCTCTGCAGTTTGTAATGCTCACGTTGCGCATGCCAGAGTGGATAGCCATTTTGTCACCTGCTTTGCAGGAAAGAACACATCGGCATAAGGAAAGCTGCGTGGTGCCTGTCAAACCCCAGAGCTCATGGCTATGTTGTCATCGCCTGTTTTTCAGGCAGCAAAACAGTGGCGTTACAATGTCAAATGTTTAATATTCTCTGAAAAAAGATCCAGAACTGGCTCTACCAGTCTATGGCCGTCTACAGCGAACACAAAATTCTAGGTCTGGGTTTTAGCTTTCATGGTTGTACCCTTACCACTCTCACCACCTGTGGAACAGAGAAGATGTGCACTCACCCTCACCCCAGCCCCCCCCCCCCCCCCCCCCCCCCCCCCCCCTCCCCCCACGCATTGGGGCTAAGCAAATGCATCCCATATCACCATGTCATGGCTTAATTCAGTGATTGCATAATGTTCACATAACTGAAGTCTCAGACCCAGTCTCCCCACAGATCCCGCAAGACATGTTCAACACAAAAACAGAATGATTCACCCCAGGGAGCAAAGAGAGTTCTGCACCATCTTCAGCATTTTTTTAGCTTGCAGAAAGCAGCGCTGAAAAGAATTGTTCCTGTGTTTCAAGATCCAACTTCATCATCATATCAAGGCAAAGCAATTCATTCATGAATAAACTGCCAGAACCTCCGCCATGGACTATGGCATCACAGGCATCCACTACCCCCCCTCCCCCCCTCTCCCCCAAATTGTATGAAAACCCGTTAATTAGTTCCTAAAAGCAATCCTCTGACTCACCAGTAGAAAGCTCGGAACCATCGATAATTATGCCATCAGACTGTGCAATTTGAACACCATCCGTGTTAGGCGCATTGTACGGAGTGTCAAGAGATATGTTAAGCAGGGCAACATTTCTGCACCCGTAAATCTTCATGTGTACCTGCGCCGGATTGCTGTGCGAGTGCATGCAGGGATCATGAAAAAGAGATCTTGTGTGGTTAGGTCTGAGACTCTTACAAAGTTTCTTTTGAGAAAATGGGCCATTGTTCATACGTTTGAGAAGCTATCTTTTCCTCCATCGTGTGCATCCACAACATATCTCTTGAGCAATGCTGCATGAAAGTGTTAGTCATGATGATGCAAAACAACCAACTACAATGAGGAGAGGCGATTCCAGTGAACACAAAGAGCTGTATGTGGACATGAGTGCACTTGTTGGATGCAGAATCCCCTCATTGACTCTGTTTTCTGAAATGAATACATTAAGCATCACTTCAGTGGAACAGCTCGGGATCAGTGGGTGGGGAGGGGGGCTTGCCTGATGGTGATGCCTTGGACAGTAATGTTCTGGCTGCTGTAGATTGCAAGCACGGTTGGACGGCTGCGAGAAGATCCTGAGAGAAATGCAGCCCACCATGCCTGACCCCTGCCATCGACCCTACCTTGTCCTTGAATTGTTAAACCGTGAACAGACCTGATGAAGAGGATGGCAGCGGGTGCTGTGGTGGCAAAGAGGCTGGGATTTGCAGGAGCAACAAGAAAGCCATCTACTTGCAGGGTGACCCCTGCCCCACATGGGCCTGTCCATTGAATGGGATACACAAGAAATTTGTAACCAGAAGGGATGAGGAGGAGTGACCCTGTGCCTGCAGAGATGGCAGCTTGGCATGCTGTGGCCAGAGCAGTGCGTAGGGCTGCAGTGTCGTCTGCGGTGCCATTGCCCACAGCACCAAAGGACAAAAGGGAAAAGGAGGGGCCTTGAAGGGGAGGAGGGGCGGAAGGGGATTGAGGGGAGGGTGGAATTGGAGCAGGACTGGGCAGAGGAAGGATAGGAAAGGGAGGAGGAGGAGAAGGAGGAGGGGGAGGAGGAGGAGGAGGAGGAGGAGGTGGTGGTGGTGGTGGTGATAGTGGTGGCGGTGGTCGTGGTGGTGGTGGTGATAGTGGTGGCGGTGGTCGTGGTGGTGGTGGTGATAGTGGTGGCGGTGGTCGTGGTGGTGGTGGTGATAGTGGTGGCGGTGGTCGTGGTGGTGGTGGTGATAGTGGTGGCGGTGGTCGTGGTGGTGGTGGTGATAGTGGTGGCGGTGGTCGTGGTGGTGGTGGTGATAGTGGTGGCGGTGGTCGTGGTGGTGGTGGTGATAGTGGTGGCGGTGGTCGTGGTGGTGGTGGTGATAGTGGTGGCGGTGGTCGTGGTGGTGGTGGTGATAGTGGTGGCGGTGGTCGTGGTGGTGGTGGTGATAGTGGTGGCGGTGGTCGTGGTGGTGGTGGTGATAGTGGTGGCGGTGGTCGTGGTGGTGGTGGTGATAGTGGTGGCGGTGGTCGTGGTGGTGGTGGTGATAGTGGTGGCGGTGGTCGTGGTGGTGGTGGTGATAGTGGTGGCGGTGGTCGTGGTGGTGGTGGTGATAGTGGTGGCGGTGGTCGTGGTGGTGGTGGTGATAGTGGTGGCGGTGGTCGTGGTGGTGGTGGTGATAGTGGTGGCGGTGGTCGTGGTGGTGGTGGTGATAGTGGTGGCGGTGGTCGTGGTGGTGGTGGTGATAGTGGTGGCGGTGGTCGTGGTGGTGGTGGTGATAGTGGTGGCGGTGGTCGTGGTGGTGGTGGTGATAGTGGTGGCGGTGGTCGTGGTGGTGGTGGTGATAGTGGTGGCGGTGGTCGTGGTGGTGGTGGTGATAGTGGTGGCGGTGGTCGTGGTGGTGGTGGTGATAGTGGTGGCGGTGGTCGTGGTGGTGGTGGTGATAGTGGTGGCGGTGGTCGTGGTGGTGGTGGTGATAGTGGTGGCGGTGGTCGTGGTGGTGGTGGTGATAGTGGTGGCGGTGGTCGTGGTGGTGGTGGTGATAGTGGTGGCGGTGGTCGTGGTGGTGGTGGTGATAGTGGTGGCGGTGGTCGTGGTGGTGGTGGTGATAGTGGTGGCGGTGGTCGTGGTGGTGGTGGTGATAGTGGTGGCGGTGGTCGTGGTGGTGGTGGTGATAGTGGTGGCGGTGGTCGTGGTGGTGGTGGTGATAGTGGTGGCGGTGGTCGTGGTGGTGGTGGTGATAGTGGTGGCGGTGGTCGTGGTGGTGGTGGTGATAGTGGTGGCGGTGGTCGTGGTGGTGGTGGTGATAGTGGTGGCGGTGGTCGTGGTGGTGGTGGTGATAGTGGTGGCGGTGGTCGTGGTGGTGGTGGTGATAGTGGTGGCGGTGGTCGTGGTGGTGGTGGTGATAGTGGTGGCGGTGGTCGTGGTGGTGGTGGTGATAGTGGTGGCGGTGGTCGTGGTGGTGGTGGTGATAGTGGTGGCGGTGGTCGTGGTGGTGGTGGTGATAGTGGTGGCGGTGGTCGTGGTGGTGGTGGTGATAGTGGTGGCGGTGGTCGTGGTGGTGGTGGTGATAGTGGTGGCGGTGGTCGTGGTGGTGGTGGTGATAGTGGTGGCGGTGGTCGTGGTGGTGGCCGTGGTGGTGGGGGTGATGGTGATCGTGGTGGTGGCGGTGCTGGTGGTGGTGCTGGTGGTGATGACGGTGGTGGTGGAGGTGGAGGCGGCGGTGGTGGTGGTGGTGGTAGTGGTGGTGGTGATGACCGTGGTGGTGGTGATGGTGGTGGTGGTGGTGGAAGAGGAGGAGGGTGTGGAGGGAGGGGAGGCCTGGGTGGAAGAGGTGGCGGAGGCGGAGGTAGAGAAAGAGGAGGAGGAGGAGGCGTAGGAGGAAGGTGAGGACGAGGAGGAAGAGGTGGAGGTGGTGGAGGTAGAGATGGAGGGAGAGGTGAGAGTTGAAAGGATGGAAGAGGAGGGAGAGGAGGAGGATAAGGAGGAGGAGGAGGAGGAGGAGGAGGAGGAGGAGGATTGAGTGAAGGAGAGTTGGGGATGGAAGGAGGAAAAGGAGGAGGTGGTCGAGGAGGAGACAGAAGAGGCAAAGGTGGAAGACGAGGAGGAGGTGAAGAAGGAGGAGGAGGATGAGGGGGATAAGGAGAGGATGTTTGTTGCACTGGTGAAGGAAGAAACGTAGGTGGAAGAAAAACTAGTCGTGGTGGCAAAGGAGAAGGAGAGGCAAGCACAGGAGAAGGTGCTATTGTGGGAGCAGAAGAAGATGGTGAATCAGCAGGGGAAGGGGCAAGAGCAGGCTCTGGAGCAATCGTGGGAAAGGCAGCTGGGCCTGGGGCATCAGTGTTAGGCAAGGGTGGAGGTAAAGGACTCTTTGGAGGAGACGGTGGGGGTCTGGGAGGTTTTGGTGGTTTTGGGGGTGACGGTGGTGGACGAGGAGGTTTAGGGGGCTTGGGAGGCCTGGGAGGTGATGGTGGTGGTGCTGGAGGTGAGGGTGGAGATGGTGGCAATGGTGGTGGGGATGGTGGCCTTGGGGGTGGTGGTGGTCTAGGAGGTTTTGGAGGTTTAGGAGGTGAAGGCGGTGGCCTAGGGGGAGGTGGTGGGCTCGGAGGCTCAGGAGGTGACGGAGGCGGACTGGGGGGCGGGGGTGGGCGCGGGGGCTTAGGCGGTTTTGGTGGTTTTGGTGGCGATGGTGATGGTGATGGTGATGGTGATGGGCTCGCAGGGCTGGGAGGCGGTGAGGTATCTGGTGATGGAGGTGCGAGAGGAATTGTCATGGGAGGGGGCCCTATCTGTGGAAGCTGTGGGGGCTGAGGAGTTGCAGGTGGTGGTGAAAGAGGAGGTGGATATAGGAGGGGGGGTGGAGTTGAAAAAGGGGGTGGCAATGACATGGGAGATGGAGGCGGAAGAGGCGGAGGAGAAGGAACTGGAGGTGGTGGTGGTAGCATTGGGGAGATGCCTGGCTGTGTGCCAACCCCTTTCCCTGGTGGGGCGCGGAAGGCTGGAGGGCGAGGGAAGGGCGATGGCTGGTCACCTGGGACTTGGAAGAAAGGGGGTGGCCGGCGACGAAGTGGCGGTGAGTGGCGGTGTGATGGGGGAAGGATGGGGGTGGTGGTGCGTGTGGGAGGACGCCGAATGGATGAAGATGGAGGAGGAGGCCTATGGAATGCAGGAGGACGGTGTGTGAAAACTGATGGAGGAGGGGGTTTCTTGAGTCTAGGGGGATGAAGCTTGGGTGGTGTTGGTCCATGGCGCAATGGCGGAGGTGTGCGATGGCTTTGAGGGGGAGCCAGTGGTGCCGTTGGTGGCACTGGTGGTGGTGCTGCTGGAGCTGCCTGGGAGCCGGGAATGGGCGCTGGTGCAATGGGTGGAATGCCAGGGGCAGGATATTTTTTGTGCAATGGGGGAGGCTTGGGAAGGCGGACAGGAGGAGGAGCTCGAAGAGGAGGAGTTCGTGCGCGGAGAGGTGGGAGATGTGCTTGCAAGTGTGTAGGGGAACGCAGATTTGGTGCATTTGGGTGCGAAGGTGACGAGTGGGGAGTCTCTGTGTGTTGCGGTGGGGATGGTTGAGACGGGAGGGGATGAGATTGGGGAGTCAAAAGCTCGTCAGCCATATTTGGAGGAAGAGGGGTGGTTGGTGCCTGTGGCATGTGAGGGAGTTGAGGGTATGGGGGTAGGGCCTTGCTGGGAGACTGATCAGCTGGAGGGGGATTTCTTGGCGGTGGTGTCTCATCATCTGAAAGGGATGGAGATAGTCTTGATGGTGGTTGTTGCAGAATGGGAGGAATTTCTACAGGTGGGGGAGGTGAAGAAGGTTGCCAGAGGGAAGATGGTTGGTCCACGGA
>SZWC01000625.1:280563-290730 GCA_023375785.1 Penium margaritaceum | reverse complement strand
CTGTAGCCCCCCCCCCCCCGCCCCCACCCAGCACACCTCGTCGCCCCCACACAACCAGACCCCGCGAAGACGTGAAGGACACGAAAGCGCTACGAGAAGAAAGCGTGAGACGTCCCTTTCACCCTACGTATGACTAATATAGCACTCAAATAAACATAAGCGCTTTACTAGCTGCACACATACGTATACATATACATACACATAAACATATACATATACATATACATACAGACATACATATCCATGACCCCTGGCATATGCATATATATATATATATGAATATACATATACATACACATACACAAACACAGACACATCTATATACACATACACATACACATATATGTATACATATACATATACATATACATATGCAAATGGATATAGATGTGTTGGTTTTTGCGCATCCCTCATTGTGCTCTGTTGTGTCCTCCCCGCTTGTGTACATCGGTGTGCTGATGACTGACGGCAAGACTTGACGCTGCTGGAGTGTCGTCCGGTGGAGCCGACGCACGCTGAGGTCTACTCGCAGTTCACTGAAGCCTCCTCCTCCGGCGACGTGCTCAGCTCCATCGGCAGGCCTCCTCGGCGGTCGGGCCGCCAGCAGTCACTGCGACCGCACATGCTGGCTGCATGCACCCAGCGATGTTTGTGACTATGCCATTGCGTCTACAGCATCATGCTCTGTCTAGGGTCCATGTCTCTTGCTGCGTGGCATTGTTTGGTATCATGGACCGTCGTAGGCATTGCCTGGGTTCAGACAGCCAGAACTCTTTACTGTTATTTTTTTCTAGCTGATTCTAACCGCACGACTGCGTTTGCAGCGTCGATATTATGGTGTGGTCCAGTTTTCAAGCAAAACGGACGACGCCCAGGTTTTGGGCTGTCGGGCGTCTGGCAGGGCTCACCAAGAAAACCCTGCCTGCCAGAAAATAGGTCTAGGACTATTTTCTGATTGGCTCGTTAGCTGAGTAACAAGTTCTACACTAGTGGGGGGGAGCTCGTACTTGGAGGGGTCTCCTATTGTTGCTCATTCTTCATTCCTAATCAATCACTTTCAGTTTTCAGCAGCTTTCTAGCGCTAATACTGGCGCACACATTTCTGAGTAACAAACCCAGAGCTTCCAGACTTAGTCTCTAGAGCAGTAGACTGAGGGGGCAGTAGACTTAAGCAACGAGCGTGGAAGTCCGCGCACTGCATCAACAACGCTGCTGCCTCAACCTGCTGCCTAGTTCTCCATTTTGGTATCAGAGCCAGAGCGTAGCAGTAGCAGAAGAAGACGAGCGTACAGGTGCCAGACAACGCCGGCGAACCCCTATACACGCCAATGCAGGGGAAATGCTGCTGGATTTTTTTCGGCAGCATTGACCTGCTTGGTGGCAGGGTCAGATTTTTTCCCACGGCCACTGGGCTAGGGGAAATGCTGCCGGACTTTTTCCGACAGCACTAACCCCCACGCGTGACGCGAGGAGGTGAGCGGCAGGCCGCGTCTGACACCTACGGGCGACGAAGCATGTGGCAACATCACCAAGGTATACTGACTGGCACCAGCGAGGAGCAGCAGCAACCTGCAGCAGCAACAACGGCAGGCAACTATAGCGAGCAGTGGTAGCAACAGCTGCAGCCGGCAACAGTAGCAGCTTGCAGTAGCTCGTAGCAGCAGTAGCAGCCGACTGCAGCAGTAGCTCGCAGCACCTCGCAGCAGCAGGAGCAGCAACGCGTAGCAACAAGTAGCAGCGACGACCAACAGCAGTAGCTCGCAGCAGTAACAGCAGCGCAAGCGAGCAGCAATAGCAGAAGTGAGCAGCAGTAGAAGCAAGCTGCAACAGCAAGTAGTAGTAAGTAGCAGATGCAGCCGGCTGCAACAGCAACAGCGAGCAGCAGCCGGCAGCAGCCAGCAGCAGCTGCTGCTGCTCGCAGCCCGCAGCTCGCCTCGAGTAGCGGGCTGCAAGCAACGAGCCCAGTGCTCGCTACGATCAGCGAGCTATTGGCAGCGAGCAGCGAGCTCGCTGCTCACAGCCCGCTGCCCACAACGAGCAACAAGGCTGGCTATGCCAGATGAAAAGGAAAAAAAAGGACTAGCAAAAAATTCCCCCACCCCAGCAGCAGCTACCATAGCTGCTACAGAAGCCACAACAGCCGGAGCAACACGCAGCAACAGTAGTTGCAACAGCAACAGTAGCAGCAACAGCAGTGGCAGCAACAGCAGCAATTGCTGCTACCAAAGCAGTCGCAGCAGTAGTAGCAGTAGTAGTAGCAGCTGCAACAGCAGCAGTAGTAGTAGCAGTTGCTGCTACCACAGCAGTCGCAACAGCAGCAGCAGCAGTAGCAGCTGCAACAGCAGCTGTAGTAGAAGTAGCAACAACAGCAGCAACAACAGCAACAGCAGCAGCAACGACAAGAAGCGGCAGCAGCAGCAACAGCAGCAGCAACGGCATCAACAATAGCAGCCGATACTGTTGTACAACAGCGGCCCTAACCATAGTCGTTGCTGACATCAACATCCAGCCTCTGACGTCACTGCTGACGTCACTACTAATGTCATAAAACAAAGGCAGAAGGGTGGGGAAGAAGTTTATAGCAACAACAGCAGCAGATTACGTCGCAACAGTTGTTGACGCCAGCCGTTCTAGGCTGACGTCACTGTTGACATCAGCAGCACAAAAACAAAAAAACAGAGGGGACACCAAAACCATGGCTAACAGCCCCAATGGGGAGGGGTCCTCCTCTGTTGGGGGACCCCTAGGGGTATACCCCCCCTTTTCTTACAGCAACTACAACAGCTACAGCAGCAACAGCAGTAACAGCAGTAGTAGCAGTAGTAACAGCAGTAGCGTTAGCAACAGCAAGACCAGGAACAGCAGCAGCTATACCTATAACAACAGTAGCAGCAACAGCAGCAGCAGCAGCAGCAACGCCAGTGGCAGCAGCAGCAGCGCCAGCGGCAGCAGCAACAGTAGTAGCAGTAGCAACACTAGCCAACAGGTGTCGTCGCCGACACCCCTCATCCCTTAGTTTCCATTCAGCAACTGCTCGTTGCTTTGATGCAATAGCTTGTAGCACTGTAGCCACTGGCCTCACATATGGCCAACAGTTCTTCGCAGCCGTTCATTCCTCCTGGGCACGCCAGTCCCGTTCTGTCCGCTGCCACGCATTACCTGGCGCAACAGCTGACTCAGCGCCAGTGGCAGACAGTGACCTCCGTCCTTGGCCCCACTCTGGGCGCCGGCCGCAGGCAAAAGGACTTTGAGACACCGCCCCCGTCGCTTCAGGCCAGCGAGCAGTTCCAGAGTTGGGAGTTCAACTTCTGCATCCGGGCGCAGGGTGAGAGACTGTGGGCATACTACACTCTTCCGTACGATTCCACCCTGGCCGACTAGCTGTATGACGCTGTTCGCGCCGTCCGCGCCCTCGTCCTTGTCCCTCATCCGGATTCCCGCCTAGCCATAGAGCCCTTTCTTGGCGATTTCACCGCTAATAGTATCCTAGACCCTGCAGCCGTGTGGCACGTCCTCACTCACCCCCATCGCCTGTCTAACAAGGTTGAGACCAGCCGTCTGCTGCGGGAGTTCAACTCCCTCCACATGGGGGAGACCGAGACAGTCACTGCCTACTGGCAGCATGCTAAAGACATCCTTCGTCGCCTCGGCACCTCTGTTCCACCCCCTCTGGCCGCGCTCCTCACCATCAAGCGTGGTGCCACTAACGCGTACGCGGACGTCTTCGTGCACCACTCCCAGGATGTCCTCTCCACCATGGCGGCCCAGGGCACCCTCATGCCCTGGGCATACGAGCTCTTCCTCAGGATTGAGGAAGCTCGCCTGGAGTCCCGCCTTCAGCACACAGAGGCTCTAGCCTCCCGTACCGACGCCTCCGTGGCCGTTGCATCCCCCGTAGGAGCTACATCCACCAGCTCGTCATTGTCTGGGAAGAAGAAACGCCGGAGCAAGAAGGGCAAGGGTCAGTAGCAGCAGCAGTAGCAGCAGTCGACTGGGTCCAGCGGTGGTGGCTCAGTCTACCACAACTGTGGCCAGCCCGGACACGGGTGGTACACGTGCCCGCTACCCACGGAAGAGGCGCACGTCATCGCCACCATGCGTCGCCAGTGGGAGCGTCGTCTTGCCTCTGTTGCCGTTGCTGTCGGTGGCCCTGATGCCCCGACCTCGTCCAACAGCTCCTCTCATCCAATAGCCGCACCGTTCCCGCCGGCGCCAGCTCCGTAGCAGCATCACCCGCAACCATCGGCGCCCTCGTTCCCTTCACCAGTGCAGTCCTCGTTCTATCCAGGCTCCGGCGCTGTCACTCCGCACTCAGTCTATACTGCCGGGCCATCCACGCGTGAGTGACAGTTGGAGCAGTTCATTGCGCTCCAGCTTGGCCTACCTCGCCCTCCCCCCAAGGGAAGTGCGAGTTGCGTCACCTCCTACTCGTGCGCCTCGCCCTGCATGACTGAGACTGAGCTGCGGTCGTGTCCTGCCTCCTCGTCAGTCTCGTCGTCTCCCGTGGTCTCCTCTATCCCCCTCCATGACGACGTCACATGGCTTGATGATCGGCAGTCTCGGTTCGCACCCCCTTCCACCGCGTCCGCGTCTCTTGCGTGCTGCCATGTGACCATTAGCGATCTGGTGAATCTGGTCCAGTACCCGGCCGAGACTTAGATCACCGACTCCGGGGCGACGCATCACATGTCGGCCTCTCGTGAGGCCTTCAGTATGCTTGGTCCTATTGGTGATGTGTCCGGTGTCCGGTCAGGTTCCGGCTAGGTGTTACCTGTCTGCAGCATTGGTGTCGTTTGTTTCCATGGTCCTGCCGGTGATGTCTTCCTGACCGATGTCCTTTTTGTCCCCGGTCTTCAGCTCAGCCTCCTGTGCATTACGACCCTTGGCCACATGAGTCTAGACGTTGTGCACTCGCGTGGTGTTGGCACTGTGTCGTTGCGTCTGTCCGGTCTTGTCGTTCTTCACGCCACCGCCCGTGGCAACCTGTGGCATGTGCCTTGTATGTCCTCTCCTTCTGGCCCCTCCCCGTCGGCCGCCACAGGCCATGTGTTTGTCACCAGCACACTCTCCCCGTAGTACACCGATCTCTTGCACCGCCTCCTTTGCCACGTCCACTCTACTGCCGTCAATAGCATTCTCCTCACCCTGCCGGCCAAGGGCCTTGACTTTGAGACTTTCCCATTGCCGTGCCCCACGGAGTGCGTTGATTGCGCTCAGGGCAAGATGCACCGGTCCACATACCCTCTGTCCTCCTCCCTTGTGTCCGCCCCTCTCGACCTGGTCCATTCCGATGTCATGTGTCCTCTCCCTCCCGAGTCTGTCGGAGAGCATGGCCGTTATGACCTCACCCTCACTGATGACTACTCGCGCTACCACTGGGTCTTCTCCCTTCGGCAGAAGAGCGATGTCGCCCGTGCCATTCAGGACTGGATTTTCCTTACGGAGCATGAGCGTGGTCGATCCCTTTGCCATTTTTGCTCCGATCGCGGTGGGGAGTACATGGGCGAGACCACGACTTTTCTTGTCTCCTGCGGTGTCCACCACGAGACGTCCGCGCCCTACACGCCCACCCAGAATGACGTCTCCGAGTGGTGGAACCATACCATGGACGATGCCGTCGGCACCATGCAGGTGGAGTCTGACCTCTCCGATGGCTTCTACTTTGAAGCCATGGCCTACATGATGTGGGTCTGGAACCGGATTCCTCACGGACCCCTTCCTCGCCAGTCCACACCGTACTAGCACTGGTGTGGTCAGCGATCCGACCTCCATCCTGCTCGCGTCTGGGGTTGCGTAGCCATCGTGTGGCTGCCCGTCCCACAGCAGGAAGGCAAGCTTGCCCCCCGCGGGCGTCCTTGCACTGTCTCCGGGTCTCTCATCAGTTCAAGGCTTGGCGCTTCTGGGATCCCTTCCAACACTGCATCGTCGAGTCCCACGATGTCCTCGTCTTCGAGGAACTGTTTCCACGCAATCTCGTTCGCTCCAGCTCGTCGGTGTTCCTCCCGTCGCGTGGGGGAGTGGTGAGTCCGTCCTCCATCCTATCGCTTCCGGGTAGCACATCACTTACTCCCTCCGAGCCAACAGCCCTTGTCGCGCCCACTGCATCCTCTGAGCCAGCAGTCCCAGTCGCGCCCGCTGGCCCCTCCGAGCGAGCAGCCCCAGTCGCGCCTGCTGGCCCCTCTTAGCCAGCAGCCCCATTCGCGCCCGCTCGGCCCTCCGAGCCAGCAGTCCCAGTCGCGCCCACTGGCCCCTCCGAGCCAGCATCCCCAGTCGCGCCTACTGGCCCCTTTGAGCGAGGAGCCTCAGTTGCACCCACTGGCCCTTCCGGGCCGGCGGTCCTAGTCGCGTCCACCGGTCTCTCCGAGCCGGCGGTCCCAGTTGTGTCCACTGGTCCCTCCGGACCAGTAGCCCCAGTCTCGTCCGTTGGTCCCTCTGAGCAAGCAGCTCCATCCGCCTCTGTCGGCACGTCAAACTCGGGGCCATCTCCTGCCCTATCGTGCTACACGCGTGGCCCAAGCGGCAGCCTCCGACCCACGCCGTCAGTGAGCATGCAGACCGCAGCACCTCGCCCTGTGGCGTCTTGGCCCCCTGTCGCTCCACGTGTCTCTTCCACTCCTACGATCGTGAGTGAGGATCCTGGCACCAAGACCCTCGGCCTGACCACTTCGGCTATCATTGGAGACCTTCACCCTGGCTCTACACTAGGCTAAGTCATGCTTCATCACGAGCATCGGCATGCTGTCATGGTTGCACTCGCATGCATCTCACCTGGAGCTCCAAATACACACGCTCTCTCACTCCGCTCCATAGCACATCCGGAGGACCCAGCCACCCTACGTGAGGCTCGCGCCTCTCTTGATGCCGCACACTATGATACTGCCTGCGCTAACGAGCTCGCTGTTATCCGGCAGCACCACGTGTATGACCTCGTCGACCTCCCTCTAGGTCGAAAGGCCATCTGTGCCAAGTGGGTCTTTTGACGTCGGCACTGGGAGAGTCTGGCGGCTGCAGAAGGCCCTCTATGGCCTAAAGCAATCGCCTCGGTGTTGGAACCAGGAGATCAGCAGTATGCTCCTTCGCGACGGCCTTCAGCGTAGTACCGCTGACCCCGCACTGTTTGGCAGTCCACAAGGCCAGACCCTCGCCGCTGTCCTGGTCTACGCCGACGATCTCCTCATTGTGTCACCTGACATGGCTGTCGTCTAGCGTGTCAAGGACCTGTTGCACACCGCCTACCACATGAAGGGTCTCGGGTCTGCCCGAGTCTTCTTGGGCATGGAGCTCGAGCATGATCGCTCCCGGGGCATCCTGCATGTCCACCAGGCTACCTATGTGCAGACCATGTCCACTCGCTTCGACGAGGACCTGCCCCTCATGCCCAGCGCATCTTCACCCATGTCACCTAATGGCCAGGTGAAGCTAAAGAGTCCTGATCCAGCCGTTGTGGGAGAGCCAGTTGACGTGACCACGTATTTGCGAGTCATCAGGTCACTGATGTTCCTGGCGACGACGACGCGCCCAGACATCGCGTTCACCGTCAACCTTCTGGCTCAGTTTTCTCAAGAGCCGTGTCCCCTCCACTTCAAGGTCGCGATCCGAGTACTGCGCTACGGCATCTCGACTCCTTGGCGAGGTCTCATGTTCCGTCTGTCGTCGCGGTAGGCTACACGACAGTGACTGGGCCGGCATTCCAGACGATAAGAGTCGTACAGGCTGGATCTTTATGATCGGCGGCACGGCTATGTCCTGACGCAGTGGCAAGCAGGGATGCATTACACGCAGCACTGCTGAGGCTGAGTACTTGGCCCTTGGCTCAAACGCGTGTGAGAGTGTGTGGTTGCATCATCCGTTGTCTGAGTTGTGTCAGTCCGTCGCATCCATCATGTTGCATTATGACAATGAGAGTGCCTTGGCCATCACCGACAATGACGGCATGCACCACACACGCACAAAGTACATTAATGTTGAGTATCACTATGTGCGATCGTTGTTGGATGAAGGAACCATCAGCATTGTGTGGGTTGAGACAGCACGACAGCTGGCTGACTTCTCGACCAAGGCATTGAAGCCCGACTTGTTCATGAAGGCTCTGAGTTTGGTTGGTGTGCGTCCGTGAGTGGCTCTCTTTGTTCTTGCCTACGTCTCTGCGTGCCCTGGGGGAGTCTGGTTGTTGACTGTGTCTCTGCCCACACATGTGCACTACGCCTGTGAGTCATGGGGGAGTGTTGGTTTTTGCGCATCCTCATTGTGCTCTGTTGTGTCCTCCCGGCTTGTGTACATCGGCGTGCTGATGACTGACGGCGAGACTTGACGCTGCTGGAGTGTCGTCCGGTGGAGCCGATGCACGTTGAGGCCTACTTGTAGTTTGATGGAGCCTCCTCCCTCCGGCGACGTGCTCAGCTCCATCGGCAGGCCTCCTCGGCAGTCGGGCCACCGGCGGTCACTACCACCGCAGATGCTGTCAGCATACACCCAGCGTTGTTTCCGACTGTGCCATTGCGTCTGCAGCATCATGCTCTGCCTAGGGTCCATGTATCTTGCTGCATGGCACTGTTTGGTGTCATGGACCGTCGTAGGCACTACCTGGGTTCGGACAGCCATAACTCTTTGCTGCTATTTTTCTAGCCAGTTCTGACCACACGACTGCGTTTACAGCGTCAATATTATGGTATGGTCCAGTTTTCAAGCAAAACGGACGACGCCCGGGTTTTGGGCTGTCGGGCGTCTGGCAGGGCTCACCGAGAAAACCCTGCCTGCCAGAAAATAGGTCTAGGACTATTTTCTGATTGGCTGGTTAGTTGAGTAACAAGTTCTACACTAGTGGGGGGGAGCTAGAACTTGGAGGGGTCTCCCATTGTTGCTCATTCTTCATTCCTAATAAGTCACTTTCAGTTTTTAGCTGCTTTCTTGCGCTAACACTGGTGCGCGCATTTCTGAGTAACAAACCCAGAGCTTCCAGACTTAGTCTCTAGAGTAGCAGACTGAGGGGGTAGCAGACTTAAGCAACCAGCATGGAAGCCCGCACGCTGCATCAACAACGCTGCTACCTCAACCTGCTGCCTAGTTTTCCATTTACATATACATATACATACACGTGTGCATTAAAATGTCCATACACATCTATATATTCATATAAAAACGCATATACGTTAACGTATATATACATATCGGCGTAGTGACCATATACCCACAGAATTCCCGATATCTATCGCGGCATCTACATTTCGCACATTAACTACACCATATCCAATTTTGGAACTTTTCGCTTCTTTATTAACGTTATATCCAGCGAGCATGCAAAAAAAAGCTATATCTAAATGTACACGCTATTTTGATGCCGCATGTCATCGAGGGACAATATGCTGACGTTGTCAGATATGGGAGAAAAATCACAAACCCCTCTATAGAGGGGTTTGTGACTGTTCTCAAAAAGGTTTGCAACAGTTTTGAGAGGGGGGGATTGAAACACCCCATGCGTTGAAAGGGAACCTGCTGGGCCCCGCTACCTCGGGGCCCAGTAGGAGCCCGCGCAAAAATAAAACCCTAAAACCCTGAGTGTAATTTGGGGTAGGGTTTGAGAGTGGTTTGCATGGATAGAAATGGGTTTGCATCTCCACAAAAAACATTCTGAAAAAGGCGTTTTCGCTCGATCGCGATCAAACAAATAGCCCTTTCGACTCGCAAACCTCCATACACGGATGTAGGGTTTTATGTTTGCGCGGGATCCGCCCGCGCAAACATAGAAAACTCTAAATCCGTGAATGGGGGTTTGCGAGTCGAAAAAAAAGAGAAAAAAGGCTAATCGCTCAATCGCGATTCTTGTGAGGGGGGGGGTGGGGGGGCGAAGCGAGGGGGTGACACATCACCCCCCTCGCATTGCTCGATCGGCGACTTCAGTGGCCGATCGGGCATGGCCATGAAAATGGATATGGCGTTGGCTTTTTTAACGTTTTGGATATGGAGTTGTTATTATTTAAGTCATGGATATCTCAGGCTTATATTGACGCTTTCTCGGATATATCAGCCATTTCATCGTATACATATACACATACATATACATATACATATACATATACATATACATATACATATAAATATACATATACATATACATATACATATACATATACGTATACATATACATATACATATACATATACATATACA
>SZWC01000625.1:260645-278145 GCA_023375785.1 Penium margaritaceum | reverse complement strand
ACAGCAAGATGGACTTAAGAGTGTGGTCAGCTTTCGCTGTCCATGCTCGTATGTGCATTGTGCCATCTTCTACGTCCTTGCCAGGAAAGGCAAAGGAAGCTCCATAATTTAATATGGTCAAAGTTTCCTCTGCTGTAAGAGATGCCCTATGAGGGAATAATATATTTTTGCAGTGTCTAACTCGTACTATGTAAATGGCGACAACAACGATGTGAGCAAGTCTGGACGATGGACACGGCGGACCTGGTGTCCACAATGGTGTACGGCATGCTTGTATTGAAACCGATTTTCACCAACATGAGATACAAAACATTATCGTCACCATGCCCCACTTTTTAAACTGGGGGCAAGACGTTGATAATATTTCATCCGTACTGGGCGTCCTAGATATTATTCCCCAGAGCACCAAAAGTGGGGACGTCCTGGCTATTTGTTTCCAGAATGGGGGCAACGCAGGCATTTTTCTTAGAATGGGGGTGTCTCAGACATGGTCGAGCGAGAATAGAGGCAACTTGTAAGTCCGCCCAGCGGGGTGGGGGGTATGCCGAACAAGGCAGCGATGGTTAATAGGTAGAAGTTGCGAGGCAGAACACGATTTAGAACTTGGGACACTTGAGCAATTTATAATTAGCGGTAAGTGTACTTCGATGTCAAGTGTCAAAATGATCGAACATACATATACAACTAAGGGTGATACCGAGTCCAGACTCGCGAGTCTCGCGGTGGACTCGGACTCGCAATCCCCAGGAGGGGACGGACTCGCACTCGCGAGTCGAGCCAAAAGAATCGCGAGTCCAGGACTCGCGATTCCTTTGTGTATTGTCTCGCGAGTCCGTGTCATGTAGAATCGCGAGTATATGTCATGCTTACTCACGAGTCTACATGTATGAAATCGCGAGTCTGTGTTCTGTTGGAAGCTTGAGTCCAGGTACCCGAGTCCAGATGTTGCATCTGACATTGCATGAACTTTTTTGTATGGTGGACAACTCAAACCACTTTGTGTAAGCCTTATGAGTAGTACATATCACCGTTGTACATGTCAAATTGTACATTGACATTCATGATCGTAAGTCTTATTTCTCTTATTTCTCTTTTCCCCATGCAGTATTATGCAGAATCTCACATTAGCATTCAATTTTCCAAAGTATTGAGAGAATGCCACGCTACAGGACAAAGGAAGCAATGAGCATATCATGAAGAATGTAATATGATGTTTGACAAGCAATGTAACGTTCACACTTGCAAAGTTGTACTCAGAAAGTATGGAATGAGAAACACTTGCACACTTGCAACCTAACCAATTTCCATCACATCTTCATCATCACCATCCCTCTCCTTCTCCTTCCTCTTCCTCGGCTGCCTCCTCATCCTCCTCCTCATCCTCCTCATCCTCCTCTTCCTCATCAGCTGATGCATCCGTGGCATCTGGCACACTCTCAATGTCGTCATCCGAATCTGGGAGTGTTGCTGCTTGCACGAGGCCCTTCCTGACCTGCGACACCACCCTCCGAAACTGCCTCCTCCGCAGCCTCTCCTTCCTCTCCTCCCGCAGCAGATCCGTTGCAACTGTGCCGTTTGGTGCGACCGGAAAGTCCACCAGAGCAGGGTCGTTGATCCACGTCTTCAGACAGAGGAGATCCCGCACAGTGGCATTTGACAGGCTATGCCGCATGTCTGTCACAACGCGTCCACCCAAAGAGAACATGCGCTCGCAAGGGGTAGAGGTAGCAGGCACAACAAAGAGGTCAAGGACCACCAAATCAAGTGTTGGATACTTGCTTTGGTGTTCCTTGTAAAAGTGCAAGACATTGCACTTTCTCCCACCCCGTGCGAACTTCTTGTAGTCCTCGATCTCCTGCTCCAAAGCGTCTGGAGCCACCTCTGTGGGTTCAGACTCGGGCTCCTCAAAGAGGGCGTCCAGCGTTTCCTCGAGCGCCATATCGACCATGCTCTTCTTCGGGCACTTATCCGGGCGGCGCCTTGTCCTGCTCCCATCAGAGGTACTGCGTAGAGGGCACGCGCTGCTTGATGCTGGAGTTGAGCTGGTGCTACCACGGACACCAGAGCTGCTGCTGCGACCAGTTTCTGCGGCGGTGCTCGCTCGACCTTGGGCTGCACTCGCTTGAGTCGAGGCAGCCGGGACATCGTCATCGTCGGCCTCATCATCCGCTTCTGCTACAGTTGCAGCTTCTTCTGCACCTTCAGCTGCTGCTGCTGCAGCCCGCTCCTTGTTCTCCTGTGCGCACGCGAAGTAGGGCCTCAGCTCCTCCACAATGCGCACCTCCAGCTCAGCCGCGGACTTTATCCCCATCAGCTTGTGTACGCGGTTGAACAAGCGCAGACGGAAACGGGGATCCGCAAATGTTGCCACGACGTGCCGCATGTTGCACTTCTTCACGTACTTCTTGAGCTGCGCATTAACACAACAGGTAAACACAGAACACAACAGATTTGCATGGTGCAACCTCCCCCCCTCCCCCCCCCTCCTCCTGTTTGTATAGCACACAATGCAACTGTGTGAACTGCATTTTGCATCCAAACCTGCACAAAACAAAATGTAATCAGATTTGCATGGTGCAACCCCCCCTCCCCCCCCCTCCTCCTGTTTGCATAGCACACAACGCAACTGTGTGAACTGCTTTTTGCATCCAAACCTGCACACAACAAAATGTAATCAGATTTGCATGGTGCAGCCTCCCCCCCACCCCCTCCCCCTCCTCCTGTTTGCATAGCACACAACGCAACTGTGTGAACTGCTTTTTGCATCCAAACCTGCACACAACAAAATGTAATCAGATTTGCATGGTGCAGCCTCCCCCCCACCCCCTCCCCCTCCTCCTGTTTGCATAGCACACAACGCAACTGTGTGAACTGCTTTTTGCATCCAAACCTGCACACAACAAAATGTAATCAGATTTGCATGGTGCAGCCTCCCCCCCACCCCCTCCCCCTCCTCCTGTTTGCATAGCACACAACGCAACTGTGTGAACTGCTTTTTGCATCCAAACCTGCACACAACAAAATGTAATCAGATTTGCATGGTGCAGCCTCCCCCCCACCCCCTCCCCCTCCTCCTGTTTGCATAGCACACAACGCAACTGTGTGAACTGCTTTTTGCATCCAAACCTGCACACAACAATTTGTAAACTGATTTGCATGGTGCAGCCTCCCCCCCCCTCCCCCCCCCCTCCCTCCCCACAGCCTGGACGGTCCCACCTTGTCTTGAACTGCTTTGAAGCCGTCCTTAAGCTCCAGCAAAAGCTGGTCGGTCGTGTCCAGCAGCGCCCTGTTCTTCTGCTTCTTCTCCGTGGTTCCAGCCTTCACCGGCCACGCATGGATCTTGGCGAGCAGCAGGCTGAAGAAGGGGAGCACCAGGCTGATGGTGGGGTACGCCTGGCCGCTGATGTCGTCGGTGAAGGCCTTGAACGGCTTCAGGACCGTCACCACGAGGCCCATGAGCTCCCAACCAGCTTCCGATGGCAGCAGATGCGGCGCCTCCGCCTTCAGCCAGATGTCCAGCGGCTCCTTGAGGTGCACCACCCTGTGGCACATGTCGAGGGTGGAGTTCTACCGTGTTGGGATGTCAGCATGCAGTGACAGGTACATGACGCCGCACTCGGCCGCCGTCGCCATGAGGCTCTCCTCACGCTTGGCGGACTTCACAACAAAGTTTACGATGTCGCGCGCTCTTGCAAGGTGTGCCCGCAGGTTGTCACTCTTCAGCAGATCCTGCACAGCAATGTTCATGCTGTGCCCCATGCAGCGAATGTGGCCATCTTTGGAGAAACTGGGGTGGTTCATGAGGATGTAGTTGTCAACGATGGAGTCGTTGACAGTGTCGTCGTCGACGGTCAGTGCATAGAACTTCTCCCACAGCCCCCAGTCCCTCACCACCGTACTGAACAGGCCGTACACATTCTCGGCCGTGGCTGCATCAGACACGTGGGGAAATGCCAGGGCCACACTCTGCATCTGCCATGCCTCAATCCAGTGGACGGTGACGCCTAGGTACTTCACGTTGGCGTCCGACTGCCACCCGTCCGTTGTGAACGACACACCGGAGTGCACCGACTGGAACATTTTTGCAAGGCGACGACGGAAAGTAGCAGCACCTAGCCGAATCTTCTTGCTGAGAGTGAGGCGGCCAGGCAGCACGGCGAAGGGGTTGCAGTGCAGAAATGCACGCTTCAGCCACAGCGACTCGATGGAGGCAAAGCTGATCATCTTGTGCACCACATGCTTCCACACCCACATCTGGAAATATTTTTTTGTTGAATGCCACTCCCACACCCGACACTCCCCTCGCCAGCAGTGAGTTGGAGCCGTCAATCGTGGCTGCAGTTTCAGCGGCACCAATCGTTGCAGCCAGTAGCTTCTGCGTCGCCTCCAAGGACTTCAGCTCCTTCCACTTGGCCTGGTGCATCTTGCGGAGATGCTTCCACATCCCCGATGTCTGTCCGTCGCCAAACGTGTAGGTCCACTTATTCCCCCCACTGGGAGGACATATGTTGCAGCGCACGCGGTGTTCTCCTTCGATGAAGACCACTATGAAAACCTGCCACACTACAGAGGGGTTCTTCTTCTGCTTGCGTCGGTCTGGCTTAACCACAGGAGCAACAACGGAGGTAGCGCCAGTGGCATGGGCTGTGGAAGCTTCAGCGCCAGCGGGAGTAGCAGCGGGTGCGGCAGCGGCAGTGGCAGCGGGTGCGGCCGGTGTCAAAGCTCCACTGCCCGGGCCACTCGTCTGTGACGCCATGGCGACGCGTCTGAGAGCCGAGCTCTCTCGCTGTCGGCAGCGAGACAGAGTCAACGAGCGCTCTCGCTGTTGGCAGCGAGAGAGAGTCGACAAGTTCTCTCGCTGTCGGCAGCGAGAGAGGCAAGGCACAGCGAGAGCTCTCTCTCGCTATCGGCAGCTAGAGAGAGACTCGTCGCCGCTCTCGCTGTCGGCAGCGAGAGAGGCGACGAGCTCCCTCGACATAGGGTCATGTCGATGTGGCAGTGCCTAACACACCGATGTGTGTGTTTGGCACACATCGATGTGTGTCCCATGCATGTTGTGCATGAATCATGAACAGGGAGCCGCGTCACATGCCACAGTAGCATATCACATGCCACTGTGGCATATGGCCCGATTTTGTGCCAACCGTCGCTGTAACCCTCCGCGATTTTTGCGGTGATGGAAATAACCTCGGAGTGGTCGACCCGGACCTCCAATCTTTTTTACACCCGGCCCCCCCCAGGACTCGCGATTCCACGGAAGGAAGAGGGTCCGAGTCCGAGGTGATTCTCGGGACGGGAATCGGACTCGCGAGTCCGAGTCCGGTCTCGGACTCGCGAGTCTGTCTCGCGATCCAAAAAAAAAGGGTATCAGGCTTATATACAACTGACGAGTTACGAATGAGACATAGTCAGGGTCGTTCGGTCGATTGTCAAGCGATGCGTGCAGAGTGGTGTCATGACTGGTCGGATTTTAGAAGGTCTGTCGAGAAATCACGGGGCTTCGAGGATCGATAGTGAAGATGCGGGATGCATCTTTACAAATCCAGATTGGTCTCGGTGCGTCGAGAAGTCGACTGAAACATCGTGATACTTCCTTCATAGATTCGCGAGAGTGGTCGAAGTTTTCAGAAGGTTCGGGAAGATTCATTTCAGGCGAGGACAGTTGGCCGGTTTACCCTAGACTGTCGGAGTGAGAATTCGAGGTCCCACGGCGCGATGGGCTGTTTGTGTAATAAGAAAAATGCCCGCGCGGAAAGATCAGGGACTCGTGTACATTTTGGTACGTAACACTTCCCCCTCTTATAACATCGACATCCCGGTGCGCGTACAAATGTTGCCTGGTGAGAGCAGTAATAGCAGTCGATTAGGTGATTGACGTCTCAGAGGTTGTCGTATGGTTCCCAGCAGTTGTGCGCGGCGTCATAGCCGTTCCACTTGACAAGATATTCCAAACTTTTGCCTTGTTGTCGATGGTTGAGGATGCCCTCAATGGCGTACTTTGTGGCCTCTATTAATCCATGTTCCATATTCTTCCCACATGTGTGTCCTCGGGTGCGCAGGGCATGGTGATCCCGGGATCAGGGGAGACACGTGCTGAGTTGAGAGTATATCTCATGGAAACGCTCACAAGTCGTGTGACCTCCCTCGGCACGATCCCATGCCCTCCACTCTCATCGGCCGCGAAGACCCATTTTTTGGAGTGTGAATTGCATGAGCATCTTTGCTCTAGGCACAGCTGAATTTATCTTGCCTTGTGGTGGAGTTTATACTCCTAGGCTGACATATAAGGTTTTTTCGGGTTTAGGTCAGGCTAGAATTGGGATACTCGTAGGATGGACTGGGCATATCACGAAAATGCTAGTTGGACATTTAGCGAGCCAGGAGGTGGGTTCGCTCTCGCTTCGCGAAGCAAGCCAGCGAGGCGGGCAAGCCTCGCTCGCCGACGGTGTCACGCGAAGTACGTCTAGCGTGCTTCGCTCCTCCCCTCTCTTACCTTTTCGCTCTTAGGACTAAGGATTTTCTGCCGAAACGGTTGCGCAATGCACATCTTAGCATAGCATCCTCAAAAGTTGATTATTTTCAACGATTCAAGTTGCATTGGAGAGGTAGTTAAAGTCTCATGGCATCAGAGCACAGTCGTCGGGCTTCATCTGGAGGAGCCGACGGATCCGGAGCTGCGAAGTTAGCAGCCGCGAAGGTGTGAGGGGACAACCGTCGCACCCCTAGGGTCGACGGGCCCAGAGGTGCCAGAGAGGACCCTCACACGCGTAGTGCGAGGTCGCCTAGGTCGTCCAGGGCCGCCGAAGTCACTGGAGCTGAGAGAGGAGGCAAAAGAAGAAAAAAAGGGAAGAAAATCAAAGGCGGTGCCCCTCTAGGGAGGCCGACAGCCGTGACTAAGGGCATAGAAGCCAGCCCAGGGCCAGAGTAAAGGTTTGGCTTTGCAGCCACGGCCATCTTAACACGTCGGAGGTGCAAGGGAGCAATGGAAACCACGCCAAAGGTGACGGCCATCCGAGGGACAACAAGGGCGTTTGGCCGGAGGACAAGGTGCCATGTCAACAGCAGTGACGTGGCAGGACATTGACAGGCTGGGCTCTCATCGTGATCTCATGCCACCCACGCTAAGAACACGGGATTTCATCACATGAAAGGAGCTCTACCTCTCTTGGGCTAAGGAGCATGGGCTCGAGGACTATTGCCTCGAGCCCCCTACCGCGAGTGTTTGTGACCGGACTCTCCTTGTCGCTTACAACACTCTCGTGCGGGCTCTCCTAGACCCGCAATGGTATGCTTTGCGTCAGTTTTTCCAAGGGGGAAGGGGAGAGGACCCCATCGATCCTCGCACTGGTGCTGCACGACCGTACGAAGCCTGGCAGCATCTACTCAAATTCGCACGCTCTACCCCAAGCTGGGAACGCCAATGTCGGTCTACTGGGACGAAGCAATGGACTTGCGACGCCACATTTTGGGACTGGGGGAATTGTGTGCGGTGTCAAAATGGCTGGATACACTGCTTCTCCATCTTGGAGAAGCATACAAAGAGTTTCATCGCGACTTTTTCCGGCGCACACCCGTCGCCGAGGTGGAGAACATAGACCTTGAATTGGTCTACAGGCAATTGCGGAACTACAAGGACATCCTTTAAGGGAGAACAACGTGAGTCCAGCGCACCTACTCCTACTGCCTACAATCATCAATTGGCCGCTGCAGCAGTCCCGCAGGTGAACGTCAACAGTGCTCAGAGCTGGAGCCCTGGAGGCCGTCAGTCACAGGGTGGTGGAGGACAAGGGCGCGACCGTGGTCGAAATCCTGGAGGCCACACTTGCAGCTACTGTGGTCAGGCAGACCACTTCTGGCGCTCGTGCCCTAGTCTTCAGCGTCGGATGCTGGAGTAGTAGCAGCGATAGCAGTCACATCAGCACCACCAGCAGCATCAGCAGCAGCAGCAGCAGCAGCAGCAGTAGCGGTAGTGATTGTAGCCACAGATTCAGGAATCATCACTCCAATACTCCCAGAGTGGCTATGGTGCACCCCCTCGCATGCGTCCGCCCGTTGCAGCAGTGACCTATGGCTTGCCACCGCAACTGCCGGTCATACAGATGTTTCCGCCGGTGCCACAGCTCTTTGCTGCACCCCAGTACCCAAGAGCGTACGCCCCTGTTATCGTGCTTACAGAGACTATACTACCTCTAGCCTGGGCCGTTCACGCATGGGAGCAGAGGGGCGTTGCGTCCTTAGCTGGAGGGACCACACCAGATCTGGCCTGGCCAGGCCCAGGCAAGATGAGTCCGCCCACGTCCCTGACAGCACCACCACCAGCAGGTCAGAGGTTAGGTTGCACGCACGCCACCACATCCCATGCCTTGCCCATGCATGAGTGGTTGTATGACACAGCTGCATCACACCACATGTCGCCGCACCGCCAGCTGTTTGTGTCTTTGTATGCCGCGCATGATATTGATGGTGTGCGCACAGGCTTTGGGGAGGTTCTGCGGGTTGAGGGCGTGGGCACAATTGCGTTGCAAACCCAGGAGGGGCAATATGGTTGACTGGGGTGTTGTATGTTCCCTGACTGAAGGTGAATTTGCTGTCGGGGGATCAACTAGATCGTCAAGCAGGCATGACAGCACTAGCGCAAAATCAGAGATGTTCTCTCTTTGATGGCAGCGGGTCACTGTTGGTGGATGGGCCTCTGCATGCTGACATGCACTACAGGCTCACATTGTTTCCATGTATAGGATCATCACGTCCACAGTTGCACCTCATGACAGGGACAGATGCATGACACACTGACTTGGTGCACAGACGCCTTGCACATATCAACACGGAACTGGTGACAGATTTGATAAAGAACACACCGGCTCATGGACTGACACCGACAGAGTGCCCTCACGGACTCAAAGACAATTTGTGCCTAGAGTGTCACGAAGGGAAGTCGCACAGACAAAAAATTCCCAGATCTGAACATGCAAGAATAGCTCCACTTGCACTGGTCCATGCAGACCTAAAAGGACCCATGCCTGTACCGTCTCTACAGTATTGAGCACAATACATACTGACGCTAACTGATGATTACAGCCGCTTTCGGTGGGCATTCTTGTTGCGCACAAAGGCTGATACTCAGCGTGCTATCACTGAGTGGATACTCTATGCCGAACGACAAACAGGTTGTCCTCTTAAGGTCCTTTGCACAGACAGAGGGGGTGAGTTCCTGGGTAAACTAACAACAGAACTGAAGGGCAGAGGGATAGTGCACCAAACGACTGCACCATATACACCCCAACAGAATGGTGTCGCCGAACGGTGGCACCGCACAATTTAAGATGCTCTACGCACTCTCCTGACTGAGTTGGGTCATTCTTTTGGATTTTGGAAAGAAGCGGTGAAATACATCACGTGGGTGTGGAACAGGATACCTCAGGGTCCATTGCCCAAGTCAGTCACACCGTGGGAACGATGCTTTAAGGAACAGGCAGATTTGCGACCGGCCCGGGTGTGAGGAACCATGGCATGTGTGTGGCTTCCAGAGCAACAAAAACCACACAAACTGAGTCCCAGAGGCAAGTGGTGCATTTTTGTTGGTGTGTCTCATGCATCTAAGGCATGGAGGTTCTGGGACCCAGTCAGTCACAGCTTTCTAGAGAGTCGGGATGCATCCTTCTTGGAGCACATGCCATACAAGGCGTTTCTTACGCTGAGGCATGCTCCACAGTTCTCCATTCCATAGCAATACCCTGAGTATGTGAGCGTACCAGTGTTCATCCCGCAGAGAACAACACCCCTGCAGAGTGCTTCTGTGCCCCAAAAAACACCACAGGCTGGCTCCCCTGTCCCCACAGACCTGCTCACCCCCAAGTATCTTGAGTCTGCTGATTCGGAAGACTCTAGAGGTCATAGTACACAGTCACCCCCTGGTCTGCACCCCCTTGTGACCGACCTGCCGTCCGGTCAGGTCAAGGGTCCTCCACCAGAGCCAGTGCGGAGGTCCTCAAGGAACCTGCCATGGGTAGACTACAAACAGTTCTACAACGTGGTCGGTACACAGGCACAGTCAGAACCGACCACCCTTCCTGAAGCAAGGGAGCGTCCTGATGCAAAGGAATGGGAGCAAGCCATGATCAATGAAATAAATGCTTTGTTGGAGCATAAGGTGTTCGAACTCGTTCCACTCCCACCAGGACGCAAGGCCATAGATGTGAAAAGGATTTTCAAACTAAAAAGGAATTTGGCGGGCATGATAGAGAAATACAAGGCCAGATTGGTGGCAAAATGGTTCCATCAGATTCCTGGCCAAGACTTCACTGACACGTATGCTCCTGTTGGGATGTACACGAGCAGTCGTGTCCTGTTGGGGGTAGCAGCTCTGGAGGATTGGGAAGTCCATCAAATGGACATGAAAATGCATTTCTCAACGGGCCATTAGAGGAAGAACTATATTTCCGACAGCCTGAAGGGTTTGATGATGGGACAGACAGAGTGTGGCTACTACTGAAACCTCTCTATGGATTGAAGCAAGCACCAAGATGCTGGAACAAGGAAATAAAACACACTCTGGACAAGGGCGGGTTCACACAAAGCATGTCTGATCCATGCCTTTTCTTGAGTTGGACAGGTGATGGGCCTGTTGCTCTAATTGTCTATGTGGATGACCTCCTCATTATCTCTCCATCACTCAAACTTGTGTCCCACACCAAAGCACTCCTCACTGCACACTACCGCATGACAGACCTTGGAGAGGCGCACAACTTCTTGGGCATGACCATAACGCGAGACAGAAAGGCACACACTCTATCTCTTCATCAAGGATGGTTCATTACACATCTCACAGTACACTTTGCACAACTTGTACAGCATCTTCCATGACAGAGCACACCCATGAGCCCAAATGTCTATGCGCACCTCCTTGATGCACACACCACTGACTATGGACCTGACACAGATCCCACATTGTACCGTCAAATACTGGGTAGCCTGAGCTACTTGGCCACCACCACACGACTAGACATAGCCTGTGCAGTCAACACGCTTGCCCAATTCAATCAGCAACCCCGCACTGCCCATCAAAAGGCTCTTCTGAAACTGTTGCACTACGTGCTGGACATTGCCTCTGTCGGTCTTGTTTTCTCTCCAACACAAGCACCACTTTTGGATGGTTTTTGCGACAGTGACTATGCACGTGACAGAGCAACGTGCAGCAGGGGCGGGTGGGTATTTCGTCTTGCGGGCATCGCAGTCTCTTGGCGCAGTGCAAAGCAGTCTTGTGTGGAAAAGAGTGTGGCTGAAGCTATATGGCACTTGGGGAAGCGTCGTGTGAAGCCATTTGGATGCGCAGGGTGTTGGAAGAGCTGGGTTTTGGGATTGATGTTGTTCCACTGCACAGCGACAGTTCAGCAGCCCGTCGCATCACAGCGAATGATGGAGTCTTGCACCGACGCACAAAGCACATCAGTGTAGAACACCACTTTGTGTGCGAGGCAGTCGAAGCAGGTGCAGTTGAAGTGTGTGGCATTAGCGGCTCAGAGCAACTTGCCGATTTCCTTACCAAGGCAGTCCCATCATCTGCACTCACAAACCAATTGTGTCAACTTGGGTGCATGCCTCTTGCACCCTCGGCCAAGGGGGCGTATTAATCCATGTTCCATATTCTTCCCACATGTGTGTCCTCAGGTGCGCAAGGCATGGTGATCCCGAGATCAGTGGAGACACGCGCTGAGATCACCAGCAATTGAGCGTATATCTCATGGACTCTCTCACAAGTCGTGTGACCTCCCTCGGCACGATCCCATGCCCTCCACTCTCATCGGCCGCGAAGACCCATTTTTTGGAGTGTAACTTGCATGAGCCACTTTGCTCTAGGCACAGCTGAATTTATCTTGCCTTATGGTGGAGTTTATACTCCTAGGCTGACATATAAGGTTTTTGGGTTTAGGTCAGGCTAGAATTAGGATACTCGTATGATGGACTGGGCATATCACAAAAATGCCTGTTGCCTGTTGCCTGGTGGGTTCGCTCTCGCTTCGTGAAGCAAAACAGCGCGGCCGGCAAGCCTCGCTCGCTGAGCGCGTCGAGAGAAGCACTTCTAGCGTGCTTCGCTCCTTCCCTCTCTTACCTATTCGCTCTTAGGATTTAGGATTTTCTGCCGAAACGGTTGCGCCATGCACATCTTAGCATAGCATCCTCAAAGCTTGATCATTTTTAATGATTGAAGTTGCATTGAAAAGGTAGTTCAAGTCTCATCCTCATCCACTTGAATGGGAGGAGGGGGAGGGACATCCCTGCAGGGGCAGTTCTCTCCAGAATATGGGTAGTACTTGAGTCTACTGACATGGAACACCGGATGAACTTGCATAATGTTGGGGAGTTTGAGTCGCGGAATCATGGGGGTTTGCATGCCCTCGATCTCAAACAATCCCAACCATCAGGGTTTGAGCTTCAAACAGTCAGCTCCGCGGAGTTTGAAGTTGGCTGAGATGAGAAGGACTTCGTCGCCAGCGGCAAAAATGTGGCCAATGCGATGTGGGTAAGCTGCTCGTTTCATCGTTGCCTGTGTCTTTACTAGGATTTGTCGTGTTTCCTACCAGACGGTAGAGAAGTCTTGGCGTTGAACCTCGACTGCGGGAATGTTGCTGAGACTTTGTAGTCTGGCTGGTGTGGCGGGAGGTTTTCCATACACCACTTCAAACGGAGTGTTACCTATTGCGTGAAAAACTTCCAAATTATATGCAATTTCGGCGGTCAATATTGTTTGTGCAAAATCCATCCCGTGAGGTTCACATAGCGTTCGGAGAAGCTGTTCGAGAGTCTGATTTGTCTGCTCAATTCGACCATCGGTTTGAGGATGAAACACCGTTGAAAGTTGAATTCTGCTGCCAGAAACTGTTGGTGAATCGTCCGCCTCTGTCGCTTGTGATGGTTCTTGCTATACCGGGTAGCCGCACGATTTTGTTTAGAAACAGCTGTGATGGTGATGGTCGTTGGGATGAAATGGGACACTTTTGAAAACCTGTCGACAACCATGAGGATTGCGTCATATCCTTCGGGTGTGACCAGCAATTCCATGACGAAGTCCATGGAGATATCAGCCAACGGTTCCATCGGAATAGGGAGGGGTTGCAGGAGTCCGGGTGGCTGTGTGCGATGGGATTTTTTTTGTTAACATGTGTCACATGATTTGCAAAAATTGGACACGTCGGATCTTATGTTGTCCCACCAGTAATTTTTCGTGAGCTTCTTCAGCGTCTTGTCTTCTTCGAAGTGTCCACATGTACCCGTGTTGTGGCATTCTTCGAGCAACATACGGCGAAGGTCGTCGATTGTGGAAACGACCACCTGGTGAGTGAGTCGCCGTCGCCAATAGGGTGCGTCATACCAGAACTTTGCCTTGTCGTATCTGCCATGATGGTCGTAGCCTTGTGTGAATAACCACTCTGGATATGGGTTGTAGTGTCGCCACCTCAGCCATGAAATCTGGTCGGCGGCTGAGGGTCACCGTAGGGTTGATTTTTCCTGACCAGTATTCGATATCGTTGTCCAACCTGGGTTCATTGAACTCCATCCATTGGGTTTGATGTCGACTGAGGTTTGGCCGTGTCTTCACATATTTTAATTCATAGTTTTTAGTGCGTACGATGCATCGACGACACTCTAGGTAACACCACCATGTCTTGAATGCATGTATGACTGCCAATATTTCTTCCTCGTGTACAACGTAGTTGAGTTCCGTTCCTCGTAGTTTTTGAGACATGTAGGCAAACAGTTGCTCGCCTTTGCCATGGTCTTGCACGAGGAATGAATCGATGGCTTGGTCTGATGCGTCTCTAGCCATGACATATTTGACCATTGGATCGGCTAATCGTAGGGTTGGTGCCAAGGTCAGAGCATGCAAAAAGCAGTGAATGCTCCCTGTTTGCTATCTCCCCATTGCCACTCATTTTCTTTTCAAGTGATGTAGGAGAGAGGCGCTGACACTCAGGCGTAATCGCGTACGAAACGCCGGTAGTAATTGCAGAAGCCGAAGAAAAATTGAATGTCTCAAACGTTGGTCAGTATCGGCCAATCAACGACTGCTGCCCCTTTTTTCGGATCCATGGTGATGTGACCACCGCTGATGACATGAGCCAAAAACTGGATCAAACGGCCACCAAAGTCACAATTTGAGAGTATTTCGAAAAAAATTCTATCTTTGTAAAACTTCAATAACTTTTCAAAGATGGTCCATCGTGCTCCTCTGGGGTGCGGATGTACACAAGAATGTCGTCCTGGTACACCACAATAAAATTGATGAAGGATAAGCGGAAGATGTTATTCATTGCCGCCATGAACATTGTTAGGGCATTCGTAATTACGAACAGCATTATCGTGAACTCAAAATGCCCGTAGCGGGTTCGGAACACCGTCTTCTCGATGTCAGCGTCTGCCACAAGTATCTCGTGATAACCGTTGCTCAAGTCGATCTTGCTGAAAATTTGAGCCCCTCGGAGTTGGTCTAGAAGCTCATGAGCTCGGGGAAGAGGGTAGCAGTTCTTGATGGTTGTTCAACACCCAATCCATGCACACCCGCATCTCACCAGGTTTCTTTTTTACAAACAGTACTGGTGTAGCGTATGGTGACGTGGATGGGCGGATGAACCCGTGACCGAGCATTTTGTCGAGTTGCCTTTTCAGCTCATTCAACTCGTAATTGCTCATCTGATGGGCCCCTCGAACTATAGGTCTGCTGTCCGGCTTTATTCTGATGCGACCGTCAATGTCTCGTTGGGGAGGTAAGATTCTCGGGAGTTCGTCGGGGAAGGCGTTCACAAACTCTTGGATGAGTGATGCAAACTCTTTGGATATCATCGCAAACGTTGTGGATGCCTATGAGGCTGATGAGGTCAATGATGAGTCAATTGCTTCCACTTGTGGAATTTCCATTGGCTCAAGATTTATGAGCCACGTACAAGCTCCTCGTGGTATACACTACCTGGCTACGTTGAGCAGTATCAACTGCACATGTTGTTGTTTCTGAGCTTCTGCGGCTTCCTATTCTACTTCCACCTTTGCTGCTTCCGCTGTCAGCTTCCGTCCCACGCGCCGAATTTGTTGCTTGGGACCATTGATTTCCATGTAGACGTCGCCGCTGTTCAAGTCGACCTGTGGATTGTGCCTGTACAGGATATCTTGTCCAAGGATGATTTTGTGATCAATCATTGGACATGACCTCCAGACCGTTACATCCCGTAGATCTCTCACTTGTAGCCGCCGTGGTTTTCGGAGTCTCCGTATTTGCAATCTTCTGTCGACAGTTTCTCCTACAAAGACCCTGGGTCCAGTGTGCAACCCCCGCTTGCAAACCATGTCGTTGCTTATGAAGCTGTGTGAAGCCCCTCCATCCAATAGTGCTGGTACCGTTCTACGAATCTTGCATCCTTGAGGCTGAACTTTTAGCACTATCGCCGATTGGTCGTCCTTGTACCCCTTGTCAAACTTTGTGATCTCAGAAACCCTATTCGGTGATGTTAGGCTGTTCAGATGGGCGATCGTTCGATGCAGATCGCTCCTCACGGACAAGAGTCACGGCTTTTACTCATGCTCTTTGCCGTTTCTTGACTCATTTTTCTGCAACTTCTCCCCCTTTTTGGCCTACTGCCTACTTCAACAATTGCGAGCAATGTGCCCAACATTTCCTTGGTTGTAGCAGGTTTATGTGTCTCTCTGGTCGGCGGCGTCCACTTCTATTGGAGTCGAGGAGTCCCCTGACTAGCTTTTTTTGTTTTGACTGTAATTGTGGTTGGGAGGTCGCCAGCCGTAGGATTCCTGGATCCGAGCGTTATAGTCAGTGTTGTCGATCCTTTCTGCTGTTGCTATCATCTACGACAAGTCGTTCTGGATGCCAAAAAATAACAATTGCTCTCCGGATGTCTCGCTTGAGGCTGTTGTTGTAGTGGAAACAGATTTCGTCAGGGGCGATGTCTGCTGTGGTGATGATCTCGCGGAATCTCCGCGTAAAATTTACCATGCTGAACTGCCGATGCGCGCACTGGAGTTTGTACCATGAGACAGACTTTTCATTCAGCCTTCCAAATTGTGCGATCATTGTGCGCGATAATTCGTTCCAGTCGGTTGGCGGCGTCAACGCGTCTTGCCATTGTGGGTTGATCTTCTTCAAGGGTAGAAGACGGGCGCCATTTATCGTTGATGATGCTCCACCTGTCTCCTGTTGTCGTTCGATAGTCTTTAGATCAGACCACCAACTTAGTGTCGTGTCACGCAAAAGCGCGGCCGTGAGGTCAAATTTCGTTTGATTGTCGTTGACCCCAGCAGCAGTGAAGTACACCTCCAAACTCGTTAGCCACATCTGAACTGTCGGTCCTTTTGAATTTGCAGTATCGAATGGTTTTTGGTGGAGCCGGATGAATTTCGGGTTCTCTCGAGAGTTGGGAATTTCTCTCGATGACCACCACCTCTATCGCAATGTTGAGCTGTTGGAGTAGATGGCTATTGATCCCCTCGAGCGTGGAAATTTGGTTTGCCACTTCCTCATTGATCCGCGCATTCATGTGCTACCCGTCGTTCCTGTCGCTGTCGTTGAGGCTGTCTGTAGGAACGACTGGTTTACCGCCGTTGGTTCCATGACCGGATTGGTCGTCGAATCCATGGGGGTTGATCCAGCTCTCGCATAGCCTGCCATGCCAGTATTTGCTGCCACAGCCGCTGCTCCAGGGTTCGCGTGCATAGGCACGTTCTGATCCTCCATTAGCAAAGATGTTACTGAAGACCCACTTCTAGTTGTCGGTTGCGCTCGCTCGCCTCATGTCATAGTCGCAAAGTCTGCAAAGTCTTGACGTGCAAGATGCGCTGACGGCTTGTGCGAGGTAGGCCTCCGGATGGGTAAAGTAGTCAGATGCCTCTCCAGCACCACTACGCTCTGATACCAAGTGTTATTCGGAACGGAGCGTAGATGGTGAACAGGTAGAATTTGTAAGCCAGAACACAATTTAGAATATGGAACACTTGAGCAATTTATAATGAGCGGTAAGTGTACTTTGATGTCAAGTGTCAAAATGATCCAACATATGTAGACAAGTGACGAGTTACGAATAAGACATAGTCGGGGTCATTGGGTGGATTGTCGAGCGACGCGTGCGGAGTCGCATCGTGAGTGGTCGAACTGGAGAAGGTCCATTGAGAAATCGGGGGGCTTTGAGAATCGATGGTGAAGATGCAAGATGCATCTTTATTAATCTAGATTCATCTCGGTGCGCCGAGAAGTGGACCAAAAGGTCGTGATACTTCTGTCGTAGATTCGTGAGAGTGGTCAAAGTTGTCAGAAGTTTCGGGAAGATTCATTGGAGGCAAGGGTAGTTGGCTGGTTTGCCATCGACCGTCCGAGTGAATATGAGAAGTCCCGCAACACGATGGGCTGTTTGTGTAATAACAAAAATACCCACTCGGAAATATTAGGAAATCAAGAGTTTGGTACGTAACAGGGCGAGTGGGGAGAAGGGGGGGGGGGGGGGGG